>OY744515.1:174140225-174225225 GCA_963556195.1 Sepiola atlantica | reverse complement strand
TGTTCATCCAAAACACAATTTGGTTGCGTTCAAACACTTAAAAACAAATCTCTCAATCGTGGAAACATTCTTCTTTTTGATCGAATGTAAGCAAAGGTTACACCCGCTTTAGAAATAAGCTTTATTATTGACAAATTATCATGCAAAATTATGAATAAATTGCTTTCTGATATCTGCTACTCATTTCCGTTCTTGGTCTTTTTGCACCCCATAGACTGGTATTGTCTTGTCCTTCGGAGCTTGACTTTGCCGGTCAATGGGATTGTCCTATGCAGTTCTAGGAGGTCCACCCTCCAATACTTTACCTCCCCTCTTTGAGGAGGAGTAAGTTTATTACTTGCTGTCTGAAGCGCCCCTAGCGGAGAATGCCAACGGGGCTGCCCAGGCAATTTTTAAATGGCCAGAGTGCTAACCTCTCGGGCGCTGGTTTTTCAAACCCCACTTTCCCGACCCGACCTTGGGTCACATCTTACTTGTGGGAGTAAGATAAACACTTGCCTTGTGCCTAACTCCTGTAGATGAGTAAATCAATACTCATTTCCGTTCTTGGCCTTTTGGCTAAGATCAAAGTGTAGTATCTGTTCCGATGGATACTGCACCCCATAGACTGGTATTTTCTTGGCCTTCGGGGCTTGATTTACGCCAGTGTATGGGTTTGTCCTGTGCAGTTCTAGGAGGTCCACCCTCCCAGGTAAGTTTATTGCTTACTGTCTGAGGCGCCCCTACCGGGGAATGCCGACGGGGCTGCCCAGGCAATTTTTTAAACCCCACTTTCCCGACCGGACCTTGCGTCACATCTTACTTGTTGGAGTAAGATTAAAACTGGCCTTGTGCCTAACTCCTGGAGAGGAGTAAAGCAATACTCATTTCCTTTCTTCTGTAACTTCAATTTACGATCGTTGTAGTCGTTTTGTTTAATATTTTTCAAGACAACTGCTGAATTTATTCGACCGCTCAGCAACAGTGATGTCCAAACGACCGTGTTTAAAGTCAGCGTACCACATATTAAAATGTAAGCGTCTAACCTATTAACCTTTGTTTTCAACGTAGTTGGTATGAAATAACACGTCATTCCTAGCTTGAATAGTATATTTTACATTCAGAAAGTAATGCTGTATCTAAAAACAACATACATTTTTTTATTATTTTTAACATTTGCTACAGTTGGTTCACTGGAATAAGTGTAATTTATAAACTAATAATCCGATTGCTGTCAAATTGTGACACATGGTATTTTAAGGTATTGACTTAGTAAAAAGCACATGGATTTTACATAACTGGCACTATCCATATTCCATATGTTAAGACCTATTGCATGATGTAGTATGACCTTAATTTCTGTTTAACTTTATCTGTCAAGGTCGAAGTTTTGACGAAATTTTTACTCCCGATTCCTTCTCTCTTTGGTGTATGCATCTGATGCCCAGTGATCACAGATATCACCATGGGACACTTTGTAATCAAGGATTAACTCTTTAACGAATCAACCACTTCTAATGATTCAAATACACAGCTACGATACTCAAAGGTTGTTGATGAGTAATATATTTAGTGCTATTGAGTTTTAGGACAAGTAAGCAAAGATGAGAGAAATACATTTGTGAACATTCAGATACCTCTCATTTTGTGCAAATGTAAGGGTAAATGTTATACATAATTTAATTTATATTTTCGAAATTTTAGTTTCGTTTGAGTATTTTTAAAGAGGGATATCATATTGGCATATTTCGCTTTTAATAAAATCTAATCCATTATTAGTATATCTCGATTCAGCAAAATTCACTGAATTTAAATTTCTTCTTTAGACCTATTTAGATTAACCCTGAAATGTTGTAAAGGTTGTAGTATCTAAATCATATAATTGAGTTTTATCAAAATTGGAATAAACATTCTATACATGGAGTATAGTACTATTATATTTTTATTTTGCTCATTGTAAAACGAAATGAAGTGGGGTAAAGCAGTTCTCTTCAAGAAATTAATATCTCTCGTCCTCGGAGGCGTATTCTACTAGTGGTTGTTCTTATCATCTCTTAAGCGCATTGTTTTACTCTCTCTCACCGTATACACACACACACACACACACACACACATATATATATATATATATATATATATATATATATATATATATATACATATATATATATATATGTATATATATATAATAATCGTAATAATATATATATATATATATATATATATATATATATATATATATATATATATATATATATATATATGCAAGCGTCATTAAAGACCATGGAGTTTTCTCGCTTCACAATCTTTCTTGTCAATTTCTCGACGCGGCGAGCAATTCTTCGATTTTCGGGGGTTAACCTAGCGTTAGTAAGGAGAAGACACATGCTCCTGAAGACGATTGAGAAACCGAAAGCGCTAGAGGAAATGGACCACGACACAACACTAGGTGCCATACTCTACAGGTTAACACCCGAAAATCGAAGAATCGCTCGCCGCGGCGAGAAAAACAAGAAAGATTGTGAAGAGAGAGAACGCCGCGTCGAGAAATTTTTTTAAAAAATCGTGAAGAGAGAGAACTCCGTGGTCTCTAATTACACTTGCATCAAAAATGACTTGCTGCCGAACAATACACGCACACATGTATATATATATATATATATATATATATATATATATATATATATGTGTGTGTGTGTGTGTGTGTGTACGTGTGTTATACTAAATGTGACTTAATAAACTTATGTTCCCGTAAGGCTTTTTATATAGTTAAATAACACTATATATTTTACATATATCACAGTTTTTTAGTTCAGTCATAATTGTAAAACATCGTTTTTTTATTGTTCGAATAAGCAGTAATTTATAATTAACTAAATAAGTTTCTTATATTTCTTTCAGCAGCGTATGTATTTTTCTCGCTTCTTCTCTTCCAATTATTATTCGACAAGTGTATAATAATACTTAATGTATCTGTGGCAATTATCAGACATAATGACTCTTTTTTGAGCGTGGCGATTTTATTTTATACAATTGTCTTAGCTGTCCCTTTTCACTCGGTATCTATAGAGCCATAAACCTTGTCGTTAATCACTGAGAAACAAATCTCGTCGTCCCTCGGCCCGGCGGTTTCGCTTTTCTCTACAATGTTTGCTATCCGACGATATGGGCGGAGGTCTCGTACATGGTGGGCAAGCATTTAATTGTTTTACATAGGTTAGAGAGTCACCACTACCATATTGATCCATGCCTTCTATAGCCTAACCTATTGCACTTTTTTAACCGGGCCCATACCAGCATTATATTTCTGTTTATGGATATCACGTGCGAATTCTATTGGCAACGACGAGCCTCGTCTACACCCCTCAATCACACCACATTTTACAATTTTTTTAGTTGAACCAGCTTCACTGCTGACACAATCCGTAAGCATAGAATTTTACACATCAATTCTATTCTAGTCAGCGAGTCGGCTCTTAATGACAAGTCGATTCATTGATACGTAGGATCGTTAAATGATTTCGTTCCTTGAATGTGTAAACACACTTTAAACGAAGTCTGAAATCACAACTCTCTGCAAACGCTCTGGAGCTTCTGCTGTAAAAAGCTGCTCCATTATCAGTTAGGATTTTTACAGATGGGTACCTTTCAAGAAAAAATGGAGTTGACATATTGAAGCAATGCAACATAATACTCTTGTTGTAAAAAACGTTAGATTGATAATCAGGTGTTCTCACCATAGATGAAGGTCTTTATTTTGGATCGATTTACCGAGTACAAACTCACACTACCACTACACGTACGTATTTTATGACATGTTGCGAAAAGGTTCGCAACCATCTCTTTATAAGAATTTAAACGATGGCCTTAGTGATTATGTTCGGTTTTCCGGCGAAGGTATTAGTGAGTAATTGGTGTACACACAACCGGTGAGTCCTTAGGTGTAGAGTGTAGTCCACTCGATGTATGGCAAGCTTCATACTGTTCATAACAGCATGCGCGTCTTAGTTGGTGATGTGTCAAATGTCGAATTCTTACCGCAGAGAGAACGCGCCTTTTATAGTAGTCCACTACGATGCAAGCGAAATGCTTGTGGCCAGAAAACTAGCGCAACTCCAAGCATTAATCATCCTCTCTAGATACTTACAATACTCTTGTAAATCGTTACAAATGACTCGCCCTGTTTTCAGTCTCCGTTTGCTTACGGCTGAGTGAGTGATCTTCTGTCCGGCCACTTCATGCTTCTGTCACTGAGCTCTATTTGTTTAATTACGCCGGCTATTACTTGCGGCCAGCTCCACACAAGAATATGTCCAACATGTTTTTTTCCTATGTGGAATACTCCTTACACTTAGTATCTATGACCCATCTAAGAGCTTGGCTGGCTAACGCTGCATTTGAAAAGTGTTCGGAAGCACAATTATTTATGTACACATCTTCATTGCCTGTTTAACATTCAGAACGCTGTTCATCAGGAAATTAGACAACCTACAACTTAGATAATGATTGTCTACCAAGGGCTGCGATCGCCTCTATCCTCACCAGGAGAACGAACGCAGGTAAATATTCCACCATTACCTGGACATCAATTCCAATTCCACTGTGAAGTTCGAGACTGACGGAACTAAATTCATATGTCTGCGTTACACCGCCGATAGTAAGAGTCTGATTTTGTTCGGAACAGCTAGTATAAACTAGTCTGATGGCCGATCTCGTTTAAAAATATTCATACACATGAAAAGGAACCAGAGCATAGCTGTCGATCAATGAGTAACGTTAATTTTCGCTCTACATTGGACGCAGCGTTAACTACTCTGCGGGGAGTGGAGTTGCCAAAGTCTCTATCTGTTACAATTAGCAGGTATCGTTTATTCTATAACATTAAAACCACCTTATTTTGGTGTTATAGTTATGACCTGTCGTGGAGCGAACTCCCACCCACGTATTGGACAACGACTTCGCTCTGTCATACAATCGAATCGTACAATAAAACACGTCAATAATTACACACAGGCGGTTCGGCGTGAAACAACTTGGAATATTTCGTGTAAAAGTCTAAAGAGAATAGCCTCTTTTATATAATCAAAACCTTGCTTTATTCTAACTTAACTGCTGGTAGATCCTAAAGTTACTCTTTGTTAAACACATTGTGATCACGCCCAATATTCCCTACACCGATCACAGCCGACAAACAAGCTCATCTTTCGTTGATCCGTTAAATAATTGCTTGACTTGTATTTTTAACGTCAAATTTCGGTATAAGATTTGTCAAATTTGCGTCATCACAAAACACAGTTTATAAGATTCACAAGTCCAACGCTTTTAACCTTCGACGCTTTTATCAATCATTTAAACGGTTGTTGTTTTCAAGTCTACTTTAAACCTTCCAAGATATTATTTGAAGTGAGACTGTGTAAATAACTGCACGCTTTGATAAGTTATGCATGACATGGGATCATAGTTCACTTATCTCTTAGGAGTAAACTCCATCCGTTGCATATATTTTATCTTTACTTTTGCAAGTTTCACGACGGTCTCTCCTGTTGGCAAACAACTGAAACGCGCATTTTACAAATATAATTAAAAGAAAACATAACAGTCCGGAGATGTGGCTCGTATGATGATCCCAGGTTCTATAATAAATGCCAGAACGCAGGGGTGGGCATTTATCTTCGTTGAGACCGGCACATATATTAGAAAGAAAGCGGAACATGCACAAAAACAACAACACAAACGCCAAGACAAAATGTCAGAGGAAAAAATAATCAACAATTCGTCAACTTACGAGCGAGTATCTCGAGCGAGATTAAGCGAGTCAAACGTTCATATGGGGGTCGGTGTTCTTGGACATTCACAGTAGGAACGCGTCTCTGCGTCATGTAGTTTTCATTTCCTGAACAGGTAATCTTGACATTTTTCAAGGAGGGTGTTTTGTCTCTCACTGAGATTCGTACACATTTTTCTCAGTAAAACAATTCCGGGTCGTTCATTCTGCATTCGAATGTCCATTTCGTTCGTGTGGATATTTAGTTTCGATCGATCTCTCTTCGTATGTAACACACTAACAATGTCTTAACAAATATATAAAAGTTTATGAGATCTCGAATAAAATCGTATTGTAACATATAATTTTATAGGGTCTAATACAATGGTTGATAAGAAATATAGAGAGAGATATAATGGGATAAAGAGATAGATATAGAGATAAGTATAGAGAAAAATAGATAGTATGAAAATATATTAATCTCAAGTAAGAGCTACATAAAGCCGATTATATTTCATCTCCGTAGGAAATCATAAGGATAACGAGTGTTGGCTTGTAATCAAGGATTCCAACAAGGTTAAATGTGAAATCTCCGATATATATATATATATATATATATATATATATATATATATATATATATATATATATATATATATATATATTAAGAACAAATAGGACCAACAATTGATATATTAACTAATATTTATAATTTTTAGTGTTACCTTGAACTCAAATTTAAAAATAATATTGAGTCAAAAGACACGCCAAACCAATATACGTGAACAACATTCTAATCACGCCTCTCATCAATCATAAAACATATATCTTGTTCTATCGAATATATACTTAGTAATTACTAAGGAAACGAAAATGTATTGGACAATTCAAGCAACATTTACAAGTCAGAAACTAATTGGTATCATAATATCGAGATAAAATGGAAGCAATTAAATTTCAATAATTATAATGACAAGAAAAAAGAAATAAAACGAGAAATACCATTCGGTTTCTATCACCTTTTTATCCGATGATAAACACAAGATGTGGATTGACATTTGAAAATATCTCTGAAAAACACTTCGTTACCACTTAACTCTTGCACGGAAAATTCAATAAATACCACTTTACCTGTCGTACAGCTGTAGTGAAAACTAATTTAATGTTTATTTAAGCACACAAATACATAATATAGCGTAAAAGTGACAAATGAAGAAACAATAACTATGATATTAAAAAATAATATAATAACTAAGTAATAACAAACACTATGATAGCAATCAATTACATTGACATAGGAAAGTTAATAATGAAGAGAAAACTGTAGAAATCGTGCACTTTGTCGACTACAGAATAATGACTTTACTGAAACATTGTTTTCCAAGCTACTATTTTCACTACAAAATCCTGAATAACAAATAATACTACGTATGAGACACCTCACTATATTTTACAACAAGGCATACTTATCATAAAACACGTTCAATTAATAAAAAAACATTGATTAAAAACCTTACTAGTGACTCATTACTGGAAGCTCAACGAAAGCGAAAACTTAGCAATACTCGAGTTGATCATCTTATGAGGGGTAGGGTTAGGGGGAGGGTTAGGGTTAGTAGATATTTAGACGACCCGTATGCGTTATGATTAGTAAGAATTTAAACATTTAATAAATAAACATTCGGATAACTATATACACTACAAATAATTAGATAAACAAAAATAAGACGAATAAAAATTTAACTTAATACACGGCAAAATCATAAGCATACAACAAAATAAATAGAAAATACATTCTTTGAACCCCACACGTTTTACAATAAGGTAACCTGTCAAGTTTAATCACTTACAAACGAAGTGAATAAGCATCAAAACAAAAAATGGTTAAAATAAATGCAATGTCTCACTTTTTTAGGGAAGATCGGTATTCGGCAATGAACACCTGCCCTGCCAAGAAAGAAAGAAAAAATAATCTGATTATTAGTTAAGTACTACTTTAATATATTTCAAACTCGCTAACTATAATATGTACATTTATTCCGAGATGAAAAATGGACGTCTCTCTGTAGCTTACCAACAATAGATACATGTTCATACTACACACACTAAGCTTTACCCACGTATTTTGCTCTGTTCGAGTAAATCATAACAATATTTATGCTTATATTATCTTATATATGTATACATATATATATATATATATATATATATACATATATATATATATATATATATGTATATGGGAAAGGAAGGGTGAAGGTAATCCGACGTAATTGGAAATGAAAAAGGAAAAACACAACATGGATGTTTTTTATTTGTCCATCAACGTTCCGTCTTTATTTGTAATACTTCTTCAGGATTATGATATTAAGAGAAATTTCATGCATGTTCATGGACATATGTGGTTGACATGATGGGTTGATGGGAAGAAGTAGTAACCACTACTGGAAGCAGTAGGACCGACGTCCGGGCTTGGTGATTTCCCAGCGACTGACATCACCAAGCCCGGACGTCGGTCGTACTGCTTCCAGTAGTGGCTACTACTTCTTCTCATAAACCCATCATGCCAACCCAATATGTTCACGTACAAGCATGACATTTTTCTTATTCTTATCACCTTGAAGAAGTCTTACAAATAAAGACGAAATGTTGATGAACACATAAAAAAACATCATTTTTGTTTTTTTCCTTTTTCATTTCCCATATATATATATATATATATATATATATATATATATATATATATATATATATATATGTATATATATATATATATATATATATATATATTTATATATATATATATGCCAGGCGGCTCAGTGTAATTTTAGTACTTGCACGACCAAATATACCTAACATTGATACATCTCTTCTCTCTATATGTCGTTATTCATTACATACTTTGATGAGATATAATTTGATACTTAAGTCACGAGACAGAAAGAAAACTGGATGGAAATATAAAAGACAGGAAAAGATAAACGTTACAACTTAATATTCGATGTGTCATAACTTTCAACATAATCATTTATTTTGTAGATTATCGTTTGCGTGTTATGGACATTGCCTTCTAACTTTGTTCGCAATCGTAAGATATTTCTGTTTTAATATGCATACACTTATGTTTGATTTTCGACTCTTTTACTCCTTTCACCTTGTTAGTTTTCGTTTTCATATGAATTTAAACTTAACTCCAGCCATTATTTGCTAACTATTTTATTCAGACAATTCTCACGTTAATGTGTTCATTTGTATGTTTGTATCTAGCTCTATGATACTTTTTCGCTTAAAATAAATACATAAAAAATATAATTACTTTTTAGGTAACATAGCCTCATTATTAATACATTCTTTAATTGTCCAGAATTTCTGTGAAAATTTTAGTTCCTTCCTCATATTTTTATAACTTTTCTTGATATTGTTGGTTTACCTTATCATTCATCATTCATTCTACACTTTAGTATTATTTATTTATTTATTTAATCATTTATATTTGTTTTCCTTTCCTTCTTCTGTAGTTAGTCCTATTTTTTGAAATCATAATACGCTATTCTATGTCATCACCATTTTGTCGCTATATTTCCTAGGTTATTCCTTTTTTTCATTACATACAACAAATTAATGTTTTGAGTTTTTCTAACACTCACCTTCAACGTCATATTAAAATCATTTTGTATAGTATTTATTTCATTTCTTCTATGTGTCAATGTATTGATTTAAGTGGTACAACAATTGTTTTTTTTTAATATTTTCCCTATTCATCATTGTGTTTTCTTGGATATTTTCGATTCTTTAATGTCATACCTAATGACTTATTTTTCATGTAATTGCTTTTTAACTCAGTACTATTCCATGATGCGACTCTTCTGGGGTCGACGTTGAGTTCTCATGTCTATTGGTTTTCTTCTAAACATTTTGACAAACACATCTTCACTCATAACTCTGTAAGTTTATTAATTGTTAAAATATATATCAACATATAAGTTTTATTGTTTATATTGTACTGAGCATAATGCTGAATTTCGAAAATGCTGATCACTAACGTTTATGGTCCCTTAACCATATGCTATGTTGATGTTGCGAAATTGATAGACTAGTTTGTTATCAAGTTTGAACTAATAACTGAAACTGATTCATCTTTAATTTATTTTAATGTTTTTATAACCTTAATTCATTAAACAATGATATCTCAAGTGTCAATTAAATGAAAATCTGCTTTAAAAGGCTATGCAATTCAAACTGATACACACTACTTATTTCGTAATTGAGCTGAACACTTGAATAGTATAAATGATATTCTTACGCTGAAAACATGATAATTACAATGATAATAATACTAATACTAGTACTGGTAATAATAATAACAACACCAATACTAATATAACAAGAAGAGTAAAGATAGACTAAACAGAAATAGCGCACGTATGAAACAAGAGGAAAAGAATCCACAAAGCTAAAAAAAAAGCATGACGAATTTCTTTAAAGATATGCAAGAAAGAACTTAAAAGAGATAAATAACACAAATATATAGAAATCAATGGAGAAACGACTAAGACAACATTACGAAAAAATGCAAATTGAAAAGCAGCAGACCACAATGTAATACATGCATTTTTTAAAACTCGCAACCCTACATAAAAGGCGAACGCAAAGTCTGAGAAAATGTATACACGAAACAGTCATACCAAAGTGGATGACCAAATAAGATCAATAGTAATACAAAAAAGCTGGAACAACACAACTTTAAGCAACTAAACACTGATAACTAGCCAATCAACTACGTGTAAAATTCTAACGACACAAATGAGAAAAGTGTCCTACCACACTCTTAATATCCATGGACTACTCTCCAAGGAAGACACATGGTGCCGGAATAAATTAGAAGGTACATGACCTATTATAATCTCTAAGACATCCGGAACGATGTAAACAAAAGAAAACAGGTATACTATCTATCGCTATCTTATTGTGGCCCCAATACCATTCAACAATATACATGAGGAGTATGTTGCAGGATACTAGGTTAGAGACACAGAAGCCAGACTACACAACTGCCTTTCTTTAAATGAGTTGCAGCTATTAACAAAAGAAACAGAAAAGGAACTATAAAAGATGACAAAAACAACCATGGTATTTATCCATGACATTTAGATATAATTCTAAATTGCACTACTTGAAATTAAAAGCGGAAACAACGAAATCGCAGAGAGTATGAAACTATGCAATGAAGATGATGAATTAACTTAGCGAACATCTATTATATAAACGTCACCTGTCTGTATGTATGTATGTATGTATGTATGTATGTATGTATGTATGTATGTATGTATGTATGTATGTTGGTCTTCTCCTCCGATACTACCCAACAGAAACTCACGCAGATGACTTTATTAAAACCAGCCAGCCCCCAGACGTGCTATCTCTGAAAATTGGGGGGAAACGTTCATATTTTCGTATAGAAATGGCTCGAAACGTTGAGGGGGGGGGGATGTTTTAAAAAATCAAGACATAGTACAAAAACGATTTGCGCATGCGTGAAATATATGTCACTTCCTCAATAAGACCATTTTGAACGCGCCAAATATGAAAAACGTAAGTTTACGTACTTTTTTTATTTGTTTCTGTAATCAACAATTATAAACAACTTAATTTTTATTTAAACAAAAAAATTCGCTAATATTATTTGTTTATTAAACGTATCGTAAAAAATATATATATATATGAGTTTATTATGCATTCTGTCCTCGTGGGGAGGCAAGTAATAACCGACACAAAAACATTTTTGTTTAATTTTCCAACGTGAAACGCAATATATTTTAATAAATAAACAAAATATATACATTGGCCTCACCATCCATAATCAACAATTAAGATCGATAATTTTATTTACAAATATTTCTATAACTTAATTTTTTTGTTTATTAAACGTATCGTAAAAAAAAAAAACACGATATGACTTTATTATGCAATCTCCCTTCGTGGGGACGCAAGTAAATATTTACATTTCTCTTCGTAAGCGAAATAAAACGGTATTTTCACACTTAAATAAAAACATTTGACTGACAAGTGTTCATCCCCCCCCCCCAAAAAAAAAACACAACAAATTAAAATATATTTATTGCTAATATTATTTGTTTATTAAACGTATCGTAAAAAAAATATATATATATGAGTTTATTATGCATTCTGTCCTCGTGGGGAGATACAAAAACATGTTTGTTTAGTTTCCCAACGTGAAACGCAATATATTTTAATAAATAAACAAAATATATACATTTTAAAAAATAACTGTACATCAGGCATAATCAACAATTAAGATCGATAATTTTATTTACAAATATTTCTATAACTTAATTTTTTTGTTTATTAAACGTATCGTAAAAAAAAAAAACACGATATGACTTTATTATGCAATCTCCCTTCGTGGGGACGCAAGTAAATATTTACTTTTCTCTTCGTAAGCCAACCCCAAATAAAACGGTAAAACATTTGACTGACAATTGTTCATTCCCCCCCCCAAAAAAAAAACACAACAAATTAAAATATATTTATTTTATTCATCTAATTCAGCTCTTATCATTGTTGCTACAATACTAACGTAATAAGTTCAGAAACAAAAAAACACTTACAGATTTAGCGATTGTTATTCTATTATTTATTCTTTCTTCGTAGCATTTTCACGTTAGCAAACAGTTTAATTTATTTTGCACAAAGAATACACATCAAACATATGATATTATAATACATACTAAACAATATTCCAAATAACTTTTATATTTCGTAGGGGGGGAATTCAGTTGGTAAATTTATAGAAGTGCACCTTTCGTATTTCGACCCCTAAAAAAAAAAGTATCAACTTTTTTGGCAAAATTACATGTAAACAGCCTCAACAAATATCCGCTATGAAAAAAATTTATGAAAATTGTTATTATTTTAGATTTTAGGAGGGGGGCACTTTCCTATATAAGTTATACGTAAAGTGAGCACGCATTTCTGGTCCACAGAATCTCAACTCTCGTATTTCGACCTCTAAAAGAAAAAAAAAGTTTCTACTTTTTTGGCAAAATTACATGTAAACAGCCTCAACAAATATCCGTTATGAAAAAAAATTTATGAAATTTGTTATTTTAGATGTTTGGAGGGGGGGGGTCACTTTCCTATATAAGTTATACGTAAAGTGAGCACGCATTTCTTGACCACTTAGAATCGCACCTCTCGTATTTCGACCCCTAAAAAAAAAAAAGTTTCTACTTTTTTGGCAATATTACATGTAAACTACCTCAACAAATATCCGCTATGAAAAAAAAATTATTAAAATTATTATTTTAGATGTTAAGAGGGGGGGGGGTCACTGTTTTAAGAGTTTTTAATCTATGCATTTGTATGTTTTTGAATGTTTTTAATGTTTTAAATGTTTTTTTTTATTCTATGCATTTTGGGCGCTTATGGTCACGTTTTGCAAAATGAATGTCGCAGAAAAAATAAGAATGTGTTATTTATTATACAGTTTTATTCTTTTAAATGCTTAATTTTTTTGCTTAGTTGGATATTCCGAACAAAGCAACACTAACCCTAAACCTTACAAAAAAAATTGTATTTGTGAAAAGTCTCAAAATTTTAAAAAGTTTCTTTTTTCGGAATATCCAACCAAACACTAACCCTAACCCCCAAAAATGTAAGCATTTAAAAAGAATAAGTCTGTTTTTGTCCGTTTCAAAAGCTATATCAGTACCAAAATGCCCAAATGTGTACCTGCCCCCCCCCCTTCGCCCCAAATAAAATCTAAAATAACGTTTGTTGAATATTTCTTTCAACACGTGTTCGCTAGGGTGCGATTCTAAGTGGTCAAGAAATGCGTGCTCACTTTACGTATAACTTATATAGGAAAGTGCCCCCCCCCTCCTAACATCTAAAATAACAAATTTCATTTTTTTTTTTCATAGCGGATATTTGTTGAGGCTGTTTACATGTAATTTTGCCAAAAAAGTAGAAACTTTTTTTTTTTTTTTTAGGGGTCGAAATACGAGAGTTGAGATTCGGTGGACCAGAAAGGCGTGCTCACTTTACGTATAACTTATATAATAAAATACCCCCCCCTCCTAAATTCTAAAATAATAACAATTTTCATACATTTTTTTCTTAGCAGATATTTTTTGAGGCTGTTTACATGTAATTTGCCAAAAAAAGTAGAAACTTTTTTTTTTAGGGGTCGAAATACGAAAGGTGCACTTCTATAAATTTACCAAAAAAATTATACTCTAACATATAAGATACAATTTTTTTAACGTTTTCCTTCTGTTAAGAAATATACACCTCAAGAATCAATATATACCAATAATTATACCTTTCACTTCTTTTATAAACAAACAAATATGTGACTTCTACACTATTTGGACCGGACTGATTAGTTTATACTAAGCAAATACTTTTTACAAATGGGATTTCAATTATCCTTTCATTTTTTTTTTTAAAAACAAATCTGTGACTTCTATACTATTTGGACCGACCTGTTTGGTAGAATTCGTTCGTAAACTAAGCAAATACTTTTTACAAATGGGATTTCCATTAACGACTATGAGAAAAAAATATTCAAAAAACGACATCCTTGAATTTTATTGTAATAAATACGCGTGGACATGTATTCAATTTACACGGATTTTCTATTTTCGTCATCATTACACGTAACGGACATCGACTACCTATAACTAAGCCGACGTAATCAAATACGAATTTGTAAACGTCGCTAATTAAATATGATATACTTCTACAAAAAACAAAATGAATAATTCCGATATTTCATATTATAATAATTAAAAAAAAAAAAACACCTAACAATTAATATAAAGATTTACATTTTACTTATTTACATGAAGTTAAAACAACTGTTACTTATACAGAATTTGAACTTTCTTAGAATCGTTTTAAACGATCACTATTGACTAATCACTAACTACTCATTTCATTGATAAATTTTCACTTCAGAAATTACTGTTGCCTACTTTCAGAAACTTTTCATTCATACAATAAGATAAATCAATGACTTTACATTCAGTTTGGCACTTCCGGTTGACTCGGTGGAATGAATGGAACTCTTCAATTATTAAGTCCAAGTGACGTTTGAAATGCAGAACTACCCTTACTTATTACAATAAAAAATATTCCCCCACCCACCCATATAAGACAGCGACTACATAATAACGTGCCACCCATTATAAATAATATTACAATATTTTTATAAATAATATTACAATATTTTTAAGTATAAAAACTCATCCGACATAATCAAATATGAATTCGTAAACGTCGATAATAAAATATGATACACTTCTTTTTAAGGCATTAGAACTTTACACGATAAAAAAACAATTAACAAATTCGGATATTTTCCATTATAATAAATTTTTTTAAAAAACCCATTAAACTCACAAAAAAAATAAAAAAACAATTGCTGAAATTTTTTAATAAACACTTACTCTGTCTGTGATAAGGGGGCCTTTGAAAATTAAAGAGGCCTACAGAGCCACATTACAATCACCCCCCCCCCTCCCAAAACTGCTGCCCTTATATTAAATACATTTTCTTCTTTTTTCAACATACACTAATTGACATTAATTTAGACTTAGATTTACCCGTGAGGCGGTGGCAAGCGACATATTGTCGATAGTGTTCACCACTCGACTACAACAATATTTCTGTTTCACACTTACTACAATAACTTCCAGTAGTATTTACTGACCAACACATCAGATTTGTTTGCCTTTCAAGCTCCATACGGAAATAGAATTTACATGCTTTAAATAGTTATTAATGCCCCCCCTTTATTTGCCCAATTGATACACATCAGAAACATATTACATACAATAACATATCCTTTGGACTTTTAACACAATACATGGTTCAGATCAAAATTGGTTTAATTTCTTGCAAATCAGACGTGACTAACCTGCCACATTTTCAAGATTTTCATAGCAAGAGTTTTCCATCTAAAGCTAGGTATCCAACTCCTAATGAAAGGAAACATTTTAGGAGTGGTCATAGCATACATGTACACTGTTGAGTGGCAGAAAAGAGGATTGCCACATGCTCATTGTCTGGTTTGGCTTCAACAAAAATTGAGATCCTCTGACATAGATTCAGTTATCAGTGCGGAAATTCCGGATCCAGTGGCAGATCCGGTTTTACATGATATCATTAGGCACCATATGATTCATGGACCATGTGGAAACATAAACAGATGTTCACTCTGTCTCAAAGATGGACACTACAGTAAGAGATATCCCAGACACTTCTTGAGTGAAACTCAATCGGATACAAATGGCTACCCACAATATCGACTATCTCCTTTAGCTGGAGGTTTTGAGACGACAGTTACCCTACCTGGCAACATAACGGTTCCTGTAGACAACCGATGGGTTGTACCACATAATAAACTGCTTTGTAAGATTTTTGATGCACATATCAATGTTGAATACTGCAACAGCGTGAAATCAATAAAATACATTTGTAAATATGTAAATAAAGGTAGTGATCAAGCTATCTTCACAATTGAAAGTAATGCTCATGATGAAGTTAAGAGATACGAAACAGGACGTTACATATCAACCAATGAAGCCATTTGGAGAATACTTAACTTTCACATACATGTACATCATCCCCCAGTTATTCACCTATCAGTTACTCTAGAAAATTGACAGCGGATATACTTTACTGAAAGTACTGCAGCAGATAGAGTTGCAAATCCACCTACAACCACTCTAACAGCTTTCTTCAAATTGTGTCAAACAGATTTTTTTGCACGTACACTTTTTTACTCGGAAGTTCCACTTTATTATACCTGGGACACTAAAACTAAGCTCTTCAAGCGACAACTGAACTGTGTAGAACACAATAAAAATTCCAATATTCATTGCCACCATGTTCTTTTTCAGTAAGTCACAAATTTCAAACTCATCAAGAGTTTTTAGAATTCTAAATTCATTTTAACTACATTTTGTTTATACAAATTACCAATTCTAAAATGACAACTCTCCCAGAGTTTAGAATAATTAAATAATGAATGATGCCCCCCCTGAGTTGAGAATAATTAGAAAATGAATGACACATCCACCAGAGTTGAGAATGACTTAAAAATGAATGACACCTCTCCAGAGTTGAGAATAACTAAAAATGAATGACAGTTGAGAATTGACTAAAAGAACATGGTTTTGGTTGCTTAACATCCAAACATGCCTCCCAAAATTCAACCTCTGGTCCCTGTTCTGGAAGGTGGTAACAGGGTAAAACAGTGTAAATGCTTAGGAGGTTATGGATGTAACTTTACACCAGTTCTTATAGCCCGTTTCACTCTGTATAACCCTGGCTAACAAGGCTCTGGTAATGTATTCTTCAACTATTTTGTTTCAAACAAGTATTTTTATTTGCTTGCTATTTATTCTATTAGTTTGTCGATGTTACATTCAATAAACAGCATGTGTATTATTCTATTAACTATGCAACACCATATAAATACTGCCACATGATATAAACCAAACCATGCACACAAATGAAGCAAGGGAGACAGTCGGACAGATAGGGGAAAACAGTCATTATCAGAGAAAATATTTTTTTTACTTTTTTGGTGCACATTCTTTTTTTTATAATTATTTTCACTTTCTAAGTAAATGTTTGAAAACTATTAGCACTGAAACTTAGTGAAAACAATGGCACTTTGGTGAGAAGTGAAATGACTGTATAGTCCCATTGAGACTCCCTCGTGAATATAGTAAGGCACCTCACCCAACAGGCAATAGTAAATACATCTCCTATTAGAAAGTTACACAAAGGAAAACGTCAACACAAATTTACACTAGAGTATTGATTTACTCCTCTCCAGGAGTTAGGCACAAGGTCAGTTTTTATCTTACTCCCACAATAAAAAAAATCACTAACTACTCATTTCATTGATAAATTTTCACTTCAGAAATTACTGTTGCCTACTTTCAGAAACTTTTCATTCATAGAATAAGATAAATCGATGATTTTACATTCAGTCTGGCACTTCCGGTTGACTCGGTGGAATGAATGGAACTCTTCAATTATTAAGTCCAAGTGACGTTTGAAATGCAGAACTATCCTTACTTATTACAATAAAATATCAGAATTTGTTAAAGTTTTTGTATTGTTTTTTTTCTTATTTTTTAGAGTTTAAAGTTTTATTTTTTATTTTTTTTTTTAAATGAAAGATCCGTGTAAACGGATTAAATGTTCCCCCACCCACCCCACCTAAATATATACGACAGCGACTACATAATAACGTGCCACCCATTATAAATAATATTACAATATTTTTATAAATAATATTACAATATTTTTAAGTATAAAAACTCATCCGACACAATCACATATGCATTCGTAAACGTCGATAATTAAATATGATACACTTCTTTTTAAGGCATTAGAACTTTACACGATAAAAAAACAATTGACAAATTCGGATATTTTCCATTATAATAAATTTAAAAAAAAATAAAATTAAACTCACAAAAAAAAAATAAAAAAACAATTGCTGAAATTTTTTAATAAACACTTATGACAATTAAGAGAAATTCAGACTAACACAGGACTCACTGCTTCAGTTATTTTTTTTGTGTGTGTGTAATCATTATGAACAATTTCTTTTTAATACATGACTTTAGTTTGATGTATGATTAGTAAAAAAAAAAAGATCACTGATCATCACAAACGAAGGACTCTATAATAATAACTCTATTGCAATAATAACTACGTCATAGCTCTCAATAAACAGCATGTGTATCATTCTATTAACTATGCAACACCATATAAATACTGCTACATGATATAAACCAAACCATGCACACAGATGAAGCAAGGGAGACAGTCGAAGAGAGAGGGGAAAACGGTCATTATCAGAGAAAATATTTTTGTTTACTTTTTTGGTGCACATTCTTTTTTTTATAATTATTTTCACTTTCTAACTAAATGTTTGAAAACTATTAGCATTGAAACTTAGTGAAAACAATGGCACTTTGGTGAGAAGTGAAATGACTGTATAGTCCCATTGAGACTCCCTCGTGAATATAGTAAGGCACCTCACCCAACAGGCAATAGTAAATACATCTCCTATTAGAAAGTTACACAAAGGAAAACGTCAACACAAATTTACACTAGAGTATTGATTTACTCCTCTCCAGGAGTTAGGCACAAGGCCAGTTTTTATCTTACTCCCACAAGTCTGGTTGGGAAAGTGGGGTTTAAAAATTGCCTGGGCAGCCCTGTCGGCATTCCCCGGTAGGGGCGCCTCAGGCAGTAAGCAATAAACTTACTCCTCCCCAAAGAGGGGAGGCAAAGCCTGGGAAGGTGGACCTCCTAGAACTGCACAGGACAGACCCATAGACCGGCGTAAATCAAGCCCCGAAGGCCAGACGATACCAGTTTATCGGGTGCAGTATCCATCGGAACAGATACTACACTTTGATCTTAGCCAAAAGGCGTTATTTAACCCCTACCCACAATAGGAATATGTGACACAAGGTCGGAAAGTGGGATTTGAAAAGCCAGCGCTCGAGAAGGTGAGCACTCTGGCCATTAAAAATTTCCTGGGCAGCCCCGTCGGCATTCCCCGGTAGGGGCGCCTCAGGCAGTAAGCAATTAACTTACTCCTCCCCAAAGAGGGGAGGTAAAACCTGGGAGGGTGGACCTCTTAGAACTGCACAGGACAGATCAGACCCAAAGATCACTGATAATCACAAACGAAGGACTCTGTTCTTGCAATAATAACTACGTCATAGCTCTCATGTTTTTAATTATCTATTCCTCAAAATCATAAAAGAAAGAACATTCTTTGGGGTGGATTCTTGATGATAGCAAGTCACTAATAAGAACTTAACACAAACATTTCAGTACTTTCATATTTTGAGTTTTAAAAAGTGATTATTAATGATGTACATTTTTAGCCACATCATTTTGATTACTGTACTAATTCAATTGAATAATATATTTTCTAATTTTATCTTCCATTTCAGACAATTTGGTTGTTTTTCCCAATTACATCTTTCATTTAAGTGAATTTGCCTACTTAGTTTCATTAACCACACAATCAACCTGGAGATTTCGATGATGACAATGTAGCTTGAAATTTATTTTTATATTCTTTTATATAAAATGAAGACTATAGCAAAAATCTTATTACAAATAATCAAAATGAGGACGGTTAAAAAAACGTTTTATTACTAAAACATCACGGTTGAACAATGTGTTTCTGTGATTGATATCATTAAGTGCTGCAGTTCCTTTTGTAAATTTGTGTTTTTATCTTTTGACACAATTACACATTCTCAAAAGACACATTAAAATAAAAATCACCCATTTAAATATAAAATTGTTTTTTTTTTTTCATTATATTCTTGCTTGAAAGTGGTGAACAAACTTAAAATAAATGTGTTTCAATATATTGAGCAATAAACTAATCATTTTTCATAAATATGTTAAGCACATTTTTTGACTATTGTTTTGTTGTTCATGCCTAAGTTTATAATCTGAAACAAACTCAGGAGCAATAAATTATTACTGCACTAGGACACTTTCTAAATGTTATATTTTGTAGAAAACACTGATCAGTTCCCTAGATGCAACAGATGTGTGCAATAATGCAGTAGGACACTCAAAATATAGTAAATGCTGCATTCGGATGTACTTAATACTCTAGATAGAGCAAGTATGTGTTAGAATATAGTGTGACTCTTAGTATGTCTTATGGTGAATCTAACAGTGCACAATATCATAGAGATAGCATGTGTGTAATTTACTAATGGATATATACTAAATCAGTAACTGTTCAATATGTTAGATAGAACAGTGTAACACTTGGTAAGGTGTACCTGCTTAATCTGTCGGTGTTCTTTACCCTAAATACAGCAGTTTTCTGTAAATTCGGTCTATTCTACTTTTAACTAGAATGATCAGTCACCACAATACGACATTTACTCATAACCTTATATTTGCTTTTTGCTTTATTGAACAAGTTGTAAACTTTCATTCTTTTTAGTTTTTACGGACGTTAACCAAACACTTAGACTGGTACCGACTTCAGTTACCAATTAAGGGTTGTAGCATCCATCTGAACAAATACTAAACTTTGAATTATTTACTTGCAGAAAATATGAAAAAATTACATTCAAAACAAGGCTTTCAAAAGTGTTCTAAAGTAATAAAAATATCCTACTATAACTAGAATGTTAGTCACCACAATACCACATTTACTCATAACACAAATTAGACACAAGACAGTCAGAAGTGTGGGAAAGAGTGTCGTCGGTCATCATTGTTCTAACATATGAAAAAAAAATAATATATATATGTTAAATAACCCAGCTAAGACATTTGTTGCTGAGCAAGGTTAGTGGAAGGTTAACATAAAATAGTAAATTCTTTACAGTAAGGTAACATTGGCATTTTCCCTTTAATGTTATCAATAATTAAACACTGCTTTTAATGTTATCCAGTAAAAGAGAATAGCAAATCAGTCAGCATTTTTTTACATTGAAATTTAACAAGTTCTAGGCGCTTGATTGTGATAGTGCTCTCTTGGCCTCCTTATTTTAAAAGTGCTCATTATCCTACATAGAACGAGTGTTTAATTAAATAGAGTTCAATATCCTAGATAGAGCAGATGTGTTTATTATACACACCATAGCACAGGATTAAAAAAAAAAACTGATGTTCGGGGAGCAGTGAAACAGTGAAACAGTCAAAGCTGGAGGTTTGGGAAAAGATTCAGAGCTTGCAGTATATGAAAGAGTCACCCTGATGTTTAAGGAGTCGGAGCCAGCTCTTCAGGAAGTAGTCAGGTCTTAATTGTTCGGGTAGGAGTCAGAGCCTGATGTTCAGGAAAGAGTCAAGGCCTGGAGTTCAACCCGAATGGTATATTACGGAGTCTGAGTAGAATGTATAGGAAGGGTCCCCATTGTTAGCACTATTATTTATATTCATATAAAATAATGTCTCGATCGGTGAATTTAAAAGAAAAAATTATTCTTCCCCATTGATACCATTTATTATATTCATATAAAATATTTAATCAGTGATCAACCTAGGTTATTTAATCTAACATACACAAACATGAAAGAAGTAAATAGACACCATTATTATCATTAACAAAGACTGCTGTCAGAGGGGCCTGATCGACCTAGGTTATTTTATCTAACATACACGGACATGAAGAAGTAAATAAACAAACACCCTTATTAACAATACTAATGAAGACAAATATGGTACTTTTAATAGAAATGTTACATTTTTACTCCAGGGAATGGAGAGGTAGTGCAGAGTTTTGGGGAGGCCGGAGATAGTGTAGCCAGGGTGAATTGGCAACCATGTACGTGACATCTTTTACTCCTGGCAACTGTGGAAGGAGGCGACTGGAGAAGTGATCGCCGTGCAACGCCAATAGGTACGTATATAGTATGCGCACCGGGGCTGTAATAGGTACGTAAGAATCTAAAACAAACGAATAAACAAAACAAAATTGACAACTGAAATGTGTAGAACACAATAAAAATACCAATATTCATTGTCATCATGTTCTTTTTCAGTAAGTCACCAATTTCAAACTCCTCAAGAGTTTTCAGAATTCTACATTTTGTTTATACAAATTACCAATTCTAAAATGACAACTCTCCCAGAGTTTAGAATAATTAAATAATGAATGATGCCCCCCCCCCTGAGTTGAGAATAATTAGAAAATGAATGACACATCCACCAGAGTTGAGAATGACTTAAAAATGAATGACACCTCTCCAGAGTTGAGAATAACTTAAAAATGAATGACAGTTGTGAATTGACTAAAAGAACATGGTTTTGGTTGTTTAACATCCAAACATGCCTCCCAAAATTCAACCTCTGGTCCCTGTTCTGGAAGGTGGTAACAGGGTAAAACAGTGTAAATGCTTAGGAGGTTATGGATGTAACTTTACACCAGTTCTTATAGCCCGTTTCACTCTGTATAACCCTGGCTAACAAGGCTCTGGTAATGTATTCTTCAACTATTTTGTTTCAAACAAGTATTTTTATTTGCTTGCTATTTAATCTATTAGTCTGTCGATGTTACATTCAATAAACAGCATGTGTATTATTCTATTAACTATGCAACACCATATAAATACTGCTACATGATATAAACCAAACCATGCACACAGATGAAGCAAGGGAGACAGTCGGACAGATAGGGGAAAACAGTCATTATCAGAGAAAATATTTTTGTTTACTTTTTTGGTGCACATTCTTTTTTTTATAATTATTTTCACTTTCTAAGTAAATGTTTGAAAACTATTAGCACTGAAACTTAGTGAAAACAATGGCACTTTGGTGAGAAGTGAAATGACTGTATAGTCCCATTGAGACTCCCTCGTGAATATAGTAAAGCACCTCACCCAACAGGCAATAGTAAATACATCTCCTATTAGAAAGTTACACAAAGGAAAACGTCAACACAAATTTACACTAGAGTATTGATTTACTCCTCTCCAGGAGTTAGGCACAAGGCCAGTTTTTATCTTACTCCCACAAGTCGGGTTGGGAAAGTGGGGTTTAAAAATTGCCTGGGCAGCCCCGTCGGCATTCCCCGGTAGGGGCGCCTCAGGCAGTAAGCAATAAACTTACTCCTCCCCAAAGAGGGGAGGCAAAGCCTGGGAAGGTGGACCTCCTAGAACTGCACAGGACAGACCCATAGACCGGCGTAAATCAAGCCCCGAAGGCCAAGACGATACCAGTTTATGGGGTGCAGTATCAATCGGAACAGATACTACACTTTAATCTTAGCCAAAAGGCGTTATTTAACCCCCACCCACAATAGGAATATGTGACACAAGGTCTGAAAGTGGGATTTGAAAAGCCAGCGCTCGAGAAGGTGAGCACTCTGGCCATTAAAAATTGCTTGGGCAGCCTCGTCGGCATTCCCCGGTAGGGGCGCCTCAGGCAGTAAGCAATTAACTTACTCCTCCCCAAAGAGGGGAGGTAAAACCTGGGAGGGTGGACCTCCTAGAACTGCACAGGACAGATCAGACCCACAGACCGGCGGAAACCAAGCCCCAGAAGGCCAAGACAATACCGATCTATGAAGTGCAGTATCCATCGGAACAGATACTACACTTTGATCTTAGCCAAAAGGCGTTATTTAACCCCCACCCACAATAGGAATATGTGACACAAGGTCTGAAAGTGGGATTTGAAAAGCCAGCGCTCGAGAAGGTGAGCACTCTGGCCATTAAAAATTGCCTGGCAACCCTGTCGACATTCCCCGGCAGGGGCGCTTCAGGCAGCAAGCAATTAACTTACTCCTCCCCAAAGAGGGGAGGTAAAACCTGGGAGGGTGGACCTCCTAGAACTGCACAGGACAGATCAGACCCACAGACCGGCGGAAACCAAGCCCCGAAGGCCAAGACAACACCGATCCATGAAGTGCAGCACCCATCACAACAGATACCACACTTTGATCTTAGCCAAAAGGCCAAGCTATTTTACTACTAAACAATATCTTAGTTCTGTTTAAGTTTGGAATTGCTTAACAGCCTGAGACCCCCCAGTACCAGAAAATCTCAATTGAAGCAGCCATTTTC
The DNA here is from genome assembly GCA_963556195.1 of Sepiola atlantica. Taxonomy (NCBI): domain Eukaryota; kingdom Metazoa; phylum Mollusca; class Cephalopoda; order Sepiida; family Sepiolidae; genus Sepiola; species Sepiola atlantica. The sequence continues at coordinate 174,200,871 of OY744515.1, read as the reverse complement.
AATAGAGTACAGCATTTGTTCTTTGTAATTTTATATCTTTTACTACAAAACTATCTATTTTTAAACAAACTGCATTTTATCCTTTTCTATTCACAATTCAGAACACCTTTGAAATAGATTCCTTTATGTTCTATATATTTGATGCTTTCTTTCCTTCAGATTTGATTATCAGAGTCCGGCTATACCACAATTTGAATTAAGAGAAATTCAGACTACTCATTACCTTATGCATGGATTAATAGACACCATTTATTCTTATAAACACAGGACTCACTGCTTCAGTTATTTTTTTTTGTGTGTGTAATCTTTATGAACAATTTCTTTTTAATACATGACTTTAGTTTGATGTATGATTAGTAAAAAAAAAAAAAAAAAATCACTGATCATCACAAACGAAGGACTCTGTTCTTGCAATAATAACTACGTCATAGCTCTCATGTTTTTAATTACCTATTCCTCAAAATCATAAAAGAAAGAACATTCTTTGGGGTGGATTCTTGATGATAGCAAGTCACTAATAAGAACTTAACACAAACATTTCAGTACTTTCATATTTTGAGTTTTAAAAAGTGATTATTAATGATGTACATTTTTAGCCACATCATTTTGATTACTGTACTAATTCAATTGAATAATATATTTTCTAATTTCATCTTCCATTTCAGACAATTTGGTTGTTTTTCCCAATTACATCTTTCATTTAAGTGAATTTGCCTACTTAGTTTCATTAACCACACAATCAACCTGGAGATTTCGATGATGACAATGTAGCTTGAAATTTATTTTTATATTCTTTTATATAAAATAAAATGAAGACTATAGCAAAAATCTTATTACAAATAATCAAAATGAGGACGGTTAAAAAAACGTTTTATTACTAAAACATCACGGTTGAACAATGTGTTTCTGTGATTGATATCATTAAGTGCTGCAGTTCCTTTTTTAAATTTGTGTTTTTATCTTTTGACACAATTACACATTCTCAAAAGACACATTAAAATAAAAATCACCCATTTAAATATAAAATTGTTTTTGTTTTTTTTTCATTATATTCTTGCTTGAAAGTGGTGAACAAACTTAAAATAAATGTGTTTCAATATATTGAGCAATAAACTAATAATTTTTCTTAAATATGTTAAGCACATTTTTTGACTATTGTTTTGTTGTTCATGCCTAGGTTTATAATCTGAAACAAACTCAGGAGCAATACATTATTACTGCACTAGGACACTTTCTAAATGTTGTATTTTGTAGAAAACACTGATCAGTTCCCTAGATGCAACAGATGTGTGCAATAATGCAGTAGGACACTCAAAACATAGTAAATGCTGCATTCGGATGTATTTAATACTCTAGATAGAGCAAGTATGTGTTATAATATAGTGTGACTCTTAGTATGTCTTATGGTGAATCTAACAGTGCACAATATCATAGAGATAGCATGTGTGTAATTTACTAATGGATATATACTAAATCAGTAACTGTTCAATATGTTAGATAGAACAGTGTAACACTTGGTAAGGTGTACCTGCTTAATCTGTCGGTGTTCTTTACCCTAAATACAGCAGCTTTCTGTAAATTCGGTCTATTCTACTTTTAACTAGAATGATCAGTCACCACAATACCACATTTACTCATAACCTTATATTTGCTTTTTGCTTTATTGAACAAGTTGTAAACTTTCATTCTTTTTAGTTTTTACGGACGTTAACCAAACACTTAAACTGGTACCGACTTCAGTTACCAATTAAGGGTTGTAGCATCCATCTGAACAAATACTAAACTTTGAATTATTTACTTGCAGAAAATATGAAAAAATTACATTCAAAACAAGGCTTTCAAAAGTGTTCTAAAGTAATAAAAATGTATGTCCTACTATAACTAGAATGTTAGTCACCACAATACCACATTTACTCATAACACAAATTAGACACAAGACAGTCAGAAGTGTGGGAAAGAGTGTCGTCGGTCATCATTGTTCTAACATATGAAAAAAAAATAATATATATATGTTAAATAACCCAGCTAAGACATTTGTTGCTGAGCAAGGTTAGTGGAAGGTTAACATAAAATAGTAAATTCTTTACAGTAAGGTAACATTGGCATTTTCCCTTTAATGTTATCAATAATTAAACACTGCTTTTAATGTTATCCAGTAAAAGAGAATAGCAAATCAGTCAGCATTTTTTTACATTGAAATTTAACAAGTTCTAGGCGCTTGATTGTGATAGTGCTCTCTTGGCCTCCTTATTTTAAAAGTGCTCATTATCCTACATAGAACGAGTGTTTAATTAAATAGAGTTCAATATCCTAGATAGAGCAGATGTGTTTATTATACACACCATAGCACAGGATTAAAAAAAAAAAACTGATGTTCGGGGAGCAGTGAAATCGTGAAACAGTCAAAGCTGGAGGTTCGGGAAAAGATTCAGAGCTTGCAGTATATGAAAGAGTCACCCCGATGTTTAAGGAGTCGGAGCCAGCTCTTCAGGAAGTAGTCAGGTCCTAATTGTTCGGGTAGGAGTCAGAGCCTGATGTTCAGGAAAGAGTCAAGGCCTGGAGTTCAACCCGAATGGTATATTACGGAGTCTGAGTAGAATGTATAGGAAGGGTCCCCATTGTTAGCACTATTATTTATATTCATATAAAATAATGTCTCGATCGGTGAATTTAAAAGAAAAAATTATTCTTCCCCATTGATACCATTTATTATATTCATATAAAATATTTAATCGGTGATCAACCTAGGTTATTTAATCTAACATACACAAACATGAAAGAAGTAAATAGACACCATTATTATCATTAACAAAGACTGCTGTCAGAGGGGCCTGATCGACCTAGGTTATTTTATCTAACATACACGGACATGAAGAAGTAAATAAACAAACACCCTTATTAACATTAATAATGAAGACAAATATGGTACTTTTAATAGAAATGTTACATTTTTACTCCAGGGAATGGAGAGGTAGTGCAGAGTTTTGGGGAGGCCGGAGATAGTGTAGCCAGGGTGAATTGGCAACCATGTACGTGACATCTTTTACTCCTGGCAACTGTGGAAGGAGGGCGACTGGAGAAGTGATCGCCGTGCAACGCCAATAGGTACGTATATAGTATGCGCACCGGGGCTGTAATAGGTACGTATATAGCATGTGAACAGGGATGGTGATAAGTAAGTACATACCATGCGCACCTGGGCGACAATAGATACGGATTTAGCATTCACACCAGAGTGGCGATAGGTACTTATATATTATGTACCTATATAGAAGGCACAGACAGAGGTGGTACTTTTTATAGAAATATGTCATACTTTTGCCCTGGCCAACGTAAGAGGAATGGTGGAGAAGAAACAGCTTTCGCAAAAGGCAAAATGAGAAAGTAGCTGTGAAATTGGGCGACCAGAGAAGAGAAAAGTAGAACGATAAAGAGACGGCTATAGAGAAAGGGAGAGAAATAGAAGTTTGAATATAAAGATGTTACACACGCGATTTTTCTTCTATTCTATAACCTGAGCAACGCCGGGTAGCCCTGCTAGTAAATATATAAGAGTTCTGAAACAGATTGCATCAATTCAATAGAAAATAATTAAATAATTGGAAAACATATCTGTGAAGATTATGTAGTTAAATTCAGATGCAAGAAAATGATAACTAGACACTATTTTTAGAGATAATCTGGACATTTCATAGGCTGAATAAAATAAAACAAAACTAAGATACTTTATTCAGAGGACTAGTCAAGACAAACTATGCATACTGCACTTAACCTGGATAACGATACTGACCTTGTGTACGTAAAAAAAAGATAAGGTATAATAGGATAAGTAAGGATTGAAGTCTGTATAGATTATACAAAAAGAACTAGAAAAATACGTAACTCAGGACAGAGAACGTCTTATCATAGCAACATGATATATCGTCTAGATAATGGGCGAGCAACCTTTTACGAGTGAGGGCCAGATGAGACCTTTGGAGGGAGATCGCGGGCCGGAGTGAAAAACGAAATCTCAGAATTACTATATTTTGTTTACATGAATAAATTGTACAAAATTGCATTGAACACTCTACAAATCTGATATTTGTCTCAAGAGACTTCTCTATGTAATGTTATAAAAGGCGCCGATGAAGAGCCATTTTGGAAGCATACAAAATAATGACGGAGGGAGTAGCAAGTTGATACAACATCGTTTTGACACACCTCACATAAGTTCTCTGTTTCATGCCATTTCCTCGTCTCTCGTTTTCTCCTTGCCTCTTTCTTTCTTTTTTTCTATTTTTATCCCAGGCCAAGGATTTGAAATTAATAGTTAAATAAACATGAAATATACATCCATCATCGCTCGCTGATATTTATACATGTTTATCCCACTGTAAATCTTAATTGAACCCTACTTTTACGTCTATGTCACAAAATGATATAGGTTTTACTGGGAGGTCCGCGGGCCGGATTGCAATAATAAAGCATAACAGGATGGCGGGCCGGACGCTAAGCGTTCGCGAGCCGGATGTGGCCCGTGGGTCGGAGGTTGCCCGTCCCTGGTCTAGATGAAAATAAAACAAAGGGCCTCGATTGATGCTACACAGATTGGTAGGAAAAGTTATGGAAGGGTGCAAAGGCCGGGAAGATAATGAAACAACCAGACCTCCAATATAATATGCGTAGAAAACCGGGGCATTATGACAACATACTGTCATTGAAATTCAAGAAAAGCGCAACGGTATTTGACAGCAAGAACTGAATGGTAAGCGTCTGGTATGATAACGCAAACAGATATTCAGCGATTACAGAATAAGTTTGAGAGTGTTAGATATAAAAGGAGACTTGTTACAGACGCAAGGGGCACCACTTGGTGATAGCCAGCTATCATTGATACGGAGTCATGTGAACACGTTTGATGTGTAATGATCATAAAGATGATATTGTTGAATCAGCCAAGGCAAGTATCTTACAAAATAATCATAAAAATGTCTTAGTGGATGGAAATACCGAGGACGGAGAGCACTATTGCTAGCTCTACTAGAAGGGAACGCAGAGTACTTGGATCTCTGATAAGGTAAATTGTCGTTGTTAGCGAGAATAAATGGCACATGCTATTGTGATAAGACAACATTATTTGAGGCAGTTTCAAAAGAGTCGGAGACGGCTTTAAATCTTAGGAAATGTGTCACTCATACTCCAGGGAACTCCAGACGTTATAATCACTAAGCAATTACTGATGATGCTTCAAGTTAAAGCACAAGTGAGTGAATAACAATACGAGTAATGCAAGACACGTACCTTCCGGCACTATATGTATAACTATTTAGCCCGTGTTAAAAAATGTAGGTATTATATACTATATATAGTGTGTCTCATCAGCCAATCAGATCTCTGCGTAGATAAACAATTCGTCAGACTTCTTAGACGTTTTTGCATGTTCCTGCTTTTAATTAGTTGGAGTCCAAGACCATGTTATTTTTTGTTCATCTTCGCTAATTTCATCTCTGAGTCGGACTGACATTCTTTGTGATCGTTTCAAATAAATAGTCAGATGGGCGTTCAATCAAAACCCAAAACCCAATTGAGGACATATTTTACATTTGGTTAATGGGATAATACTTGGTTATGGCCGTCTTATCTGAACTCAGAAATTGTAAACCAGTGTTAATTAAAAGAAAAATCTTACATTATATTTTAGGCGGGAATCTTTTCTACAAATTATGATTTAAAACTCATTTGATAGAACATATCAACTTGGCTATGTTTGCCTTACTTTACATCAGAAATTGTTAATAAAAAGTAAACTCCTACATTATATTTTAGGCCGAATGTTTTTTTTCGTAAATAATAATTATTGTACGCCAATTATTTTTTACTGGTAATATAAAAGATATTCACATGGTCATGGCCGCTTTATCTGACATCAGCAATTGCAACCCAGTGTTAATCGAAAGAAAACTGTTACATAATATTTTAGGCCGAATGCTGTTTTGGGAAATAATAATGTATGTTCATTTATGTATTGAATGGTAATATAAAAGATGTCCATTTGGTCATAACCGCGAAATCTCACATCAAAAATTGCGAAAAGTGTTAATCAAAAAGAAATCCTACATTATATTTTAAAGCGCATGTTTTGATTCACAGAAAACTATTTTATTTTCCCCAATGTGTTTAAATGTAATATACAAAATACCCACTTTATCGTTGCTAGTATATCTGACACATGAAATTGCTAACAGTGTTAAAATAAAAAAATTAAAAATTGTTTAATAGTAATATAGATTGATCCACTGGCTACTGGCCGCCCTATGGAAAATATTTTGCTAGGTCTATGATGTAAAGGAGAGTTGTATATGTGTGTGTGTGTGTGTGCTTATGTTTGTATGTCTGCAATAGGTTGACGAGCTACTTGACAGAAATATCGAAACATTAGAAACAAACGTTGATTTGTTTGTGCTGAACTGACTTTTCGGAATAGGGTACCAAATTTCCTTGTTTTCCAGTCATCTTAACATTGTGCGCATGTGCGGTTCCCCCCCCCCAAAAAAAAAACACAACGTTTAAGTTACCTATTTAACTATAAAAGTATCATTACAGCTATGGATAAAGAACGACGACCAGGACGTTGAGCGTTAGAATCCAACTAACCCATAATAATTGTCTTTAAACGATAACTTACATATACATCGACGTGTGTGACGGCGATGACAAATATTTTTGCCCATGCAACGGAAGAGGAGAAGAAGGGGAAATAGGGCCTCCGGGAAGATACAGCTTTGACCCCAGGCAACGGGGAAAAGAAGTGGAAGTATGGCGGACGATCGGGGAGAATACAGCTTTTGATCAAGATTTTTCTAAACGTAAACAAATATTTTTAAATCTGCAGTCTTAGTCGGCTTGCAGTGTTCGTGGTTACTGACTAAGCTAACTGACGAAACTTATCATTCAAATTAACTCACTTAAACAACTCATTGGAACCCACTCGGTTGACATTAGAACTCTTCAGACACAGAAGGAAAAGACGCGGCAGCCTAGCCAAAATATACGACCGTAGTTTATATTTTATTTTTGGTGTTTGTGTCTGTCCGTCTATCACTCATTTTACGGATGCAATATTTTTTCTTTTATTATTACAAGAGTTTTTAGAATTTATTGTTACTTAATTTATCGTATAGTACAGTGCTTTTCAACCTTTTTGCTGGAGTGGAACCCCATGGAAACATTCCACTGGCTCGAGGAACCCCTGTGCAAAATTTTCATATTAAAAGATTTAACTCTTTACAGTCCACAGTTTCCATATGGCAACTAATAAAATATACATACTTAGAATGAAAAATACTTATAATTAGTGGAAGCTATCAGCCAATTATATTTAAGCAATAGTTTTCTTGGAAATTACATATAGACAATTTATTTTATAACTACATGCACTAAATAATAATAATATTTGTATACTTGTATTTGTATAAATATAAATTTTTTTAAAGCATGTTTTCATATGTCGGACCGTATAGGGTTAAAAGATATGCATAGATTAATAAAATAGATTTTCGAAATTGAATTTAATATGTTGTTTATTTGTTCGTTGTTCTAATTTAGAAATTACGAGACCCCTGGACTGTACTGGCGGAACCGTAAGGTTCCGCGGAACCCAGGTTGAAAACCACTGGTATAGTATATTAATTTCAACAGAATCAACCACGGTATTACACAATTACTATTATTGGATTACTTCTTAATAAATGTCTATCGAAATGTACTATACGCTCAGAAATTATGCATTTGCTCTCATACTAAAAGATGAAATAACGTTTTTAAAATATTGATATTTTGCTTTGAAAGGAGAACATTCTATGTTTTTTTAGACGAGTGTATACATTCAGCTATCGAGATATTGAAAGTGTATTAGTTCGTTAAATATTAAGGATAGATTCTCATGATTTAAACCTCATCGTATAATAAAGGCTGGCTACAAATATTATAAAATAAAATGTGCGAAATGTATTTATACTTATCTTTTTACACTTCTCAAGGATATCTATAGTTCTACCTTATCAAATCTGAAGTTTAATTTACATTATTATTTTGACATAATATATATATATATATATATATACATATATATATATATATACACATGTATATATATATATGTATATATATATATATATATATATATATATATATATATATATATATATATATATATAACAGATGTTTACACGTAGCAAATTTATATATGCTTTTGAAAATGATTTGCGGAACACTCTCTACAGCTATTTAAAATATCATCTCCTCTGGAGAAACTGATAGTATAATCAATCTATATGATTGCCGAATAAAAGCTAGGGAATACAAATAACTGATTTATACTATTAGTTTCTCCTGACGAGATGATAGTCGAAAGAACTCTAGAGAGTTTTCTGGGAATAATTTTCAAAAGCATATATATATATATATATATATATATATATATATATATATATGTGGATACTTGAAATAGTAATATATATATATATATATATATATATATATATATATATATATATATATACTATTTCAAGTATCCACATAAAGTTTTATGACGAGATATATTTTTTATGTATCAATTTTCAGTAGTTACCTCAACATTATATTGACACAACAAAGAAACAGGATGAAGGCCAATCTATAGAAAACAGAACAATATAACAGGATATACGAAGTTACACTAACCAGAACTTTTGTTCGTGGGAATTCCAACGATTGACTGAGGGAACAAGACAGAATCTGATTGGTAAACTACCTTGCCGTATATATATATAAACACGAGAAATATAATCTTCAGGGTAAAAATCATTTTGGCCTGGAGATCCCCCCAAGGGTGAAACGCGGGAGCCTCTGTGTAGCTTAATTTCTATGAATATATTTTCATAGCTCACTATATATATATATATATATATATATATATATATATATATATATATATATATATATATATATATATATAATGAGATGTATATGGAATTGCAAAATAAAGATTTAGGTTAAAAAGATTTGAAACAAGTGTGGAGATTACTTTTTGTAAAACGGTCTAGCGCGCTAAAATGTAATCGACGTAAGACTGAATCTTGAGAAGGACAATCAAACAGTTTAACTTGTGAAGGACCTAACTTTAAAGATAGTTATTGAACTGAACTATCAAAAATAACTATTGAAGCCATCAACATCACTTCTGCTGCGCTTGTAACTGTCTAATTTAATCATCTCATCGTAGGTATGAGAAAAATGGCGAGTAACATTATTGATTATCCAATATCGCAGCGATTCGCTTATCTTTTAAAAGCGTTTACTTCGTCGTATTTCAAAGCTGTCATGAATGATTCAGGTGTTTTATATGCAAAACTAATTCAGTTATGGTCAACATACGTTGTGTCCAGCGTGAAGTAAGAGAACGTATTGCAAGCATAGTAAGATAATATAAAGCCTATGTACTTTTTGTAACTTTTTCTACAATATAAAGTTATTTTAGTATCAATAAAAAATAACATTTACAAGTACACGCATGAATATATATATATATATATATATATATATATATAGCTCTCTATACTTATATTTGAATTGTCGAATGTGAATTTTTATTTTCTCATTTTCAAAAATGTAAATCATCTCACTTGGATACTTGACAATACCACTAGGTTGAAATAAATCATTACATCGATGATTATGTAATTTCAAGGTACTATATTTTATCATATTTATATATATATATATATATATATATATATATATATATATATAAATATATTTAAAATTATGAACATACATATTCGTGTATATATATTTCTTTAATTGACCAAATCTATTTAAAGGTATATATTCAACAACGGAGCCTCTGATAAGCTGCATAAATGAAAGATCTAGGGCATTACATATTTATTTCCTGTTAATTGTTCATGCAAAATGCTCTTTTATTTACCATGAATGCTTATAATTTTGGTGAGATAAAATTTATAAAAACTTCATTATTTGAATTAAACATATTGTTGTTTACTTATATATATATATATATATATATAATTATTCAAAACTTTCAATATATTGAGCATTTGAGTAAGTAAATCACAAGCTGTTATTTATCGCGTAATTTGAGCTGTGTTGACGACTTACTAATAGTGCCGCTATTTTTTATTTTTCATTTAGATTGTAATTTACTTTCCCATTTCTCAGCAATGCGTTGTGGACACATCGGTATGAGCTCCGAATTCTTATTTTAATAATTGTCGTATTGGTGTCTGAACGGTGTGAGCGGCAAGGATTTTCTCCTTCCATAATGATGATTTGCCACGAAAGACACTCGCATATATGTTGATTTTAAAATATTATACATATATGTATATATATATATATATATATATATATATATATATATATATATATATATATATATATATTAATGAAATAAGTCGGGCTGAATGTATAAGTATCGGTTTGTTAAAATATGAAACTGGATAAAGACGAGATTAAACGTGAAAAATACTTTTTTTAAATAAATGAAACATTTTTTTAAAATCAAATACTTTCGGCATAATATGCTTTCCTAAGTGTTGGAGAAATTTTTTTATTTTATTGTTGAAATTTATCGGCAGCGAAGCCGTTGAAGATTTCTGAGTCCTCCTGATATTAATTGGATAATTTTTGAAGTTCGATTAAGTGCAGCGATTACGCTAGCACGTGTGTATTGATTAAAAGGAGTCGGACTAAATTTATAATCATCGATTAGTTAAAATATGAAATCTGATCAAGACCAGATTAAACGATTCAAAGAAAATAAGCGAACTTGTTGGCCTAGTTAAACCTTTTTTGATTTATTTCAATATTTTCAAAAGTTCCGAATGTGTCATTAACGTGGTCGATTCCTCTTCAAAATGGACAAAAAAGCTTGTGCAAGGAAGGAATTAAAAAATATATATATGAGATATGCACACGTAAAAAACGCCTTACATTGTTCTAAGAAAGACGTTTACGAATTAAATCATTTTAAAAAAGTATTCATGTATTTTTAAAAAGTAATGACTGAATTTATTTGGTGTAATCGAATCCATATACAGGGGTAAAAAAGGAAGACACGCAATAATTAATTTAATAAAAATGCCAATTTTTTGTTTGAATTAAACGACACCGGTGTGGCGTCACAAAAATTAAATTAACTACGCTAAGCATTTACAAATATTTTGATTAGTCTCATACGCAATATTATTAATTGTAGAGTGGTGTGTATTAATGTACAGGTCTTTGCTTATTTTCATTTTTTCAAATTGGTCAGGGTATGTATTATTTTAGTGCTGTTAATTAAAGTCTGTCTTACATCGGATGAATGGCAGCTATGTTTTTTGTAAATATTGGTAAATTGGACGAGAGTTCACGAGATGCATAGTGAGGTGATTTCATATGGTAGTGGTTTTAAACCCAATGCAGCCATTAGCTGTTGTCATTATGGGAGTTACATTCACTGAAAGGTTATTTAACCTCATATATATATATATATATATATATATATATATATATATATATATATATATATATATATATATATATATATAACATTCAATGCCTGTATGTATTGTGTGTCCCATAATATGTGTGTGCTCTATAACATCTGAAAGTGTATGCTAATGTAAAATTAATCGAGAAAAATAATGACAGTAATCCTGAATCTTAATGCTACCCGCCATTATCCGCCACTGTCACACGTTACTACTCGCAAATAACCGCTACTACTCGTCAATAATCGCTACGGTCCGCCAATATTTTCCACTTCCTGTAAATATTGCAACTGCCTGACAATATCCGCCACTGTCCTAGATTACCTGCCACAACTCGCAACTGCCGCCACTAATCGCCACTGTTCGCTATTACACGCCACTACTCACCACTATACACCACTACCCGCTAATGCTTTTCACTGCTCGCAAATATTGTTACTGCCTGCACCTAGTCGCCACTGTCGACTAATACCAGTCCCGTTACACCACTATCCGCTACTTTCCACCAGTTACGGCCACTACCTGCGACTTTCCGAAACTACTAAAAAGTATTACTTTTGGTAAGGGCAGTAGAAGGTAGTGGCATGTATTGGCAGAATGTGGGTACTGCCCGCTTTTTCTGCTAACACCCGACACTACCCTCTACTGCCAGCCACTTACCCCGTTGCCTTCAAAATATTGCTACTGCATGCCACTAATTGCCACTGACTGCTCATACCCGTCACTTTCTGGCACTGTGGTTTGTAAAGTTCCATGTAGTGTCTTGAAAATCTACTTGGTTTATGTGTGTTTTAATGGTGATTTTTAACCCTAGTTTTGAAACGTGTTTGTTAAGTCTTTTCTAAATCGATCTAGTGTTTTCCCATTGTGGCTGCGTAACAAACAAATTCCTGACAAATAAACCTTACAAAAACACACACACAAACATTCTCACAACCCTAATGAGACACTTCAATACATATACAAATGATCCTGTCACCCCCCACTGTCTTTCAAAATTTGGTCAATGATATCATCAAAATAATCTAAAACCTACAATTTAGTCCTGAAATGTTCAATCAGGCAGCACCCTATTACAATAAAGTGCTCCGCGGCAGCTAGTTCAGAGAGGAGATCTCATACATCCCACCTGAGACCAGTAACAGGAGAGCCGCAATAGAAGATGTAAGTGATCTAGATTTCCTCGCCTTTCTCCATCAATACCAATACGAGGGTAGGCAATATTTTCCTCGACTTACACATCCAGCACTATCACCTCTACACAACCTGCACAAACTTTTTTAACAGAAATACAATTACGGTTAGCTACTCCACTACCCAATGTATAAGAAAACTCATTTTTTGCAGAGCCCAACGCAACAGTAAAAACAGGCTGCGAATGCCAGGACAAAATAAATGCCCCCTAGAGGGCAATTGCAAAATTAATTCCCTAGTATTGTAAGCCACTGTCACGAACCAGACTAGCGGCAGAGCTAAACACATATATAGGCATGACACAGGACCTTTTTAAGCAAATATTTTACGCACACATAAATACATTTAAATAAAAAAAAACAAGGGAACACGGCACTTGCGATCCGGATATGGACACTTAAAGATCAAGAGACACCATTTATTTTCAAATAGATACTAATAGAGAGAATCCCATATTTTCTATAGCCATGAATAGATGTATTCTGTGTGATGCAGAAACATACTATATGTTAAGGGACATTATTTACCAAATTACGATCTGCTTGAAGTTTAAAGACTGAATCCTTAAAGGATGCATCGACAGAAAGCAAGCACTACTTATAAACTAGACGTACCGATACACAGAAGGGCCTACTGACAACAACCTCTACCCAAAGATAATCCTATAATTGCCCCACAAAATACCGACTCTCACTCCGGGAACTCCTCCCATATATCACCCCCGATAAATATATAACAAATAAGAATAAATATCAAAATATTTTAATAGGCCGATATCTACACCATAACTTCCCCCCAGTAATATACATAACCTAAATATGAAATGATAATTTCCTTATCAATACGTTTTCCATTTATTAAGGGGGTAACAGCACAATTTCACGAATATGATTCAGCAGGCTTTAGAAATCTGCTAAACAGGTTCAATGTTTTCGACCAAATTCTTAATCTTATCTCTAGATCAGACTTAATCAGTATATAAATAGTATCACTCCCATAAGTCTACTTTATACCTTAGTCAACAATGTTAAATATCCTTTATCTCTTAAGCAGGTTCAACATTGGCGATCACATCCTTGTTATCCTCTCTGGATCAGACTTAATCAGCATACAATATCATTATTCCTATACGTCTGCACTATACCTTAGATAATAATGTTAAATTCCGAATACATAATCATTAAGAACCTTGTAGAGTTGCTCACCTTAGACTAATGTAAAGATCCGACTCGGGTTTAATCGTAATTTATATTTATTTTAAACTGATTTAAAGTCTTTTAATCCAGGCATTGAATTTTAATTTGATGTGTTTTTAACCTATCTATTCTTTCGCAAGTGTAATCGTCAACCCAATATTCTCTCCTTAGCATTTTCTAGACGACGCCAAGTTAACCCTCAAAACGTTAACGACAAAATATCTGCTCGTAATAAACATTGAATAACGAAACTTAAATAGAGATTGTTAGCTTTTCATTTTTTATTTTTTGTTATTTTTTTCAATTTTATAATCTCAACTGTTAAATTCCACATTTTTTCGAACCTTATTAAATTTAGAGTCTCACATCTCATTTAAAACTAATTTTAATCAAATATACATAGCACTCTAAAGAAGAATGTATCCATCAACAGTGATACGTCAATTTAAATTTATGTAATAGGTGACAACATAAGCTGAAGAAAGCCGGATGGCTAAGTCCTTGTGAGTTTAAAACTGAGGGTACTATTTTTTTTACTAATTTCTCTGTTCCAAAGAAGTAAATAAATATTTCGCTCTTAATTTTGATTCTCAATTAATCGCGATTTCTGCTTTTCCCACCATATTACAAAAGAAGTTATATATATAATCTTTCGTTGAAGAACATTTTGTCAGGCGAGACTGTCTTTTAGTCTGTTATTATTTTTTCTTGTTCCTCATTTTGATGGTATCAACCCCGCGGTGTCGAATAATTATATACGTAGAAAAGCTACGTTAAGCTCTAAAATACGTTAGAATAAGTATATGTTTCTCTCTGTACAAATAGGTAGTGATCTTTTATGGGCATTTTTCTCGTAAATCAGACCAATACAGCCCATCTGTCACGTTCTCACTAAGAATAACTATAAGATATATAAATGCCACATTATCATACAAATGGATTAACATGAATAAAGATTCATGATTTTTAGACCCATACTATCATAAGTCTATGCATTCAGCTGTGTTACCGCATTCTCATCCAGTTTTCCAAGTTGGTTGGTATTTAAAAGTGTGCACTGGCATTTAAATATACACATCCATTAGATTGAACAGGTATTTCATATATATATATATATATATATATATATATATATATATATATATATATGTGTGTGTCCCGGTGAAATAGTCTTCATTGGAGTAAACCCCATGAATACTTACAGTGTTTCTATAATAGTTCTATATGATAAATATGTAATGAGTTTACCTTAGAGGGATCAAATATCTACGTTACTAAGTACATATAATGGCGTTGATGGAAACGAGATTTATTTCAGGGTTGTAGGGTTATGTTTACTTTGGAATGCGGCAGCGAGTGTTATGATGTTCTCAAGGTTACAGCGATGGTTTAGAAGTATAGCAACGTACAGACTATGTTAAAAACGTTCGGGAGAAAAGTGAAAGACCGTGAACTCGTAAGGTGACTAAATCTGTTAGGATTGAGTGTTTCCAAGAGATTGTCGACATTCATTTACCAATAATTTTAAGTAAAAAGAATTAACTTTTTTGTCTCGATTCTTTATTTATAGACAATTAAAGAACAAGGAAAAGTTGGATATTAAGCTGTATATACAGGGTGATTCATAAGTCACTTCACGTAGCTATTTAAAATGATTACTATATGAAGCACAAACATACTATGAACTTTTAATAATTTTTATCTTACTCTCTATTTGTTATTTTAAATTTGTTCGTTCATATATTTGTTTCTATATATATTTATTTCATAATCAATCAAATATGCTACAAAGAGTCGTAAATTCCTTGCAAACACGAATGGAGCTATGAATGCAGAGCCATGGTGGAAACTTTGAAAATTTGCTGTAATTTTAAACTCCCATAAATGAATTTGTTGAATAACCTTACTGTTTTGTATTACCGTATTTTTTCACTTTAAAATTTGAAAACTAAATTGCTAAGTGACTTACGAATCACCCTGCATATCATGTATATATGTTTTGTTACACACATTTTTCACTTTTCATTTACAGACTCCTGTCAGGCTTAGATACATAGAATGTTAATGCCATTTTAGTTATCGTCGGCTATCGTAAGAATTGAACTTTTATTTACTATAAAAACGGTCATATCATTTCCTAACTTATTGCTAAAAATGCATTTACCGTTATTGTGCATCTATACCCATGATGGTATGGTTAAATAAAATGACATCTTAAAATAATTAAAAAAAACTAATTAACAGTTCTACAAGCTTACGAGACGAGCATAATTTAGAACCGTCTTGAAATAAAATGTCATAATTCAGAACCGTCTAATAAATAAAGGGTCAAGTCTGAAAGTCTGTATCAGTTTACGATTTCGAAATGAATATTGCGGAGATTCAATTGATGCACCTGCAGCCAGAACGTAGTTTTGTTGACATAAACGGTGGTAAAATTTCAACCCGATGAAAGGTTAAAAAGTATATTAAAAATAATCTAATTTACAGTTTTATGTGTCAAGCTGCCAACACTCAAGATTGAACATTCAATACAAATATGGTATCATTGGTCGTGTCGTTTTTACGAGTAATCAATGCTTATACTTAGGCTTTTAAAACTGTAACGCAATGCCTATTAAAATAATTCATGCAAATTAATTAATGATATTTCACCAACAACTAATAATGGAAACTGTGAAAATATGTATCCTCTAGTCAGTGGCGTAGCTAGACCTTTTGCCGCCCGGGGCGGTAGTAAAATTTGCCGCCCCCCCCCCCGGCATTTGGGTGCCCGAAAAATTCGTCCATGGATAATTCGCCCATGGATAATTCGTCCATGGAAAATTTTTTGCTAGGTAGGAAAACTGGTCCATTATTATTAAGTTAACATTATTCTTAATTTTCATACCTTGCAAAAATTAGTTCTACGGTATCTAATTTTCCTAAATTCAATTAAATTAAAATTAAAATATGAAAACTGATTTTTAATATTTTTTATTCATTTGAGATTTTATCTGTTTTCCTTTTGTTTTAAGTAGATGGTGGGGGTTGCCCGGGGTGATTTTGTCCGATCCCCCAGCTAGCAATTGTAAAGTTTACAAGGAGTTATAAAAAGTATGCTACAAAAACAAACGTTTGGACAGTAATAAAATTAATGAATTCAAACTTTCGCATCTAATGTTATTTCCTCTTTGATGTAGGTGTATATACACCCAAATATCCAACTTTCTTTTCGCACCTATTCGATAAAAATTTATATGAAAATTCCCCTTTAAGTATGAAATCTTTCTGAGGTCATTTTGTTTTTTTGGTGCTTGGCCGAAGCCTAGGCTTGGCCCTATCCTGTTAGGTCAGCCGGTCACTGAGTATATCTCCAGAAATAATTAATGCTTGCATTTTTTAAACTTAGTGATTGAAATGAATTAAAGCAATTTATTCTCAATTAATGGAAATTTTGTTCAAGAATTAAAACCAGCCATATATATATATATATATATATATATATATATATATATATATATATATATACATATATATGTCTGTATATATGCGTATTTATATATGTGTATGTGTGTGTATATATGTATATATGTATATATGCACGTATGTATGTATATATGTATATGTACGTATAAATATATGTGTATATGCACATATATATGTATATATGCACATATATAGTTATAAAATAAATACGTATTTATTATAATGCTCCCATAATGTTGAGCATAATGAGAGCCGAAAATGGCAAACGGCCGTAAGCGAATATAGCAATGGTCTTGTTTAAAATTAGATCTTGTGTACAATTAGAGATTGGTGACTGTATTGGCCAGGCATTTGACAATGCCGCTGTTATGGCAGGTCACCGATCGGGTGTGCAGAAACGAATCTCTGAAATCAACCCAAAAGCTCTATTTGTGCCATCACCAACCATTCACTAAATCTGGCTTGTGTACATGCAGCTTCAGTAGCGGTTCACTCTGTTACATTTTTTGGCACACTGGACCGGTTATTCTCGTTCTTTTCTGCATCTACACATCGCTGGGACATCTTCATTCAGTTGACCGGTCTAAGTATCAAACGGACTGTGGATACTAGATGGAGTAGTCGAGCAGATGCTGTAGATGTTGTGATAAAAAACAATATTGGAAGTCGTCATTGCCCTGGAACAGCTCACAGAAGAAGGAGAAAATGCAACCACAAGATCAGATGCATCTTTAATTCTCAACTCGGTACTATCGTTTCCGATTCTTTTATTTCTGAACCTTTGGAAAACTATTCTCCCAGAAATCAATGATGCCCAGAAATATCTTCAAAAAAAGGGCTGGATCTGCAACAAAGTTCTGTCAGGCTGACGGCGTTGAAAGATTTCCTTCTTCAGAATAGAGAAAAGATAGTGGACACTGCAATAGACGAGTCAAAAACACTCTGCTCTGAAATGAGGATAAGCATGGAGCGTCGTATTCGCAAAAAGAAACGAATGGATGGTGAAGGATTGACTGATGCAGCGCTGAGTTTTGATACTGAGTTGAGACGGGAAATGCTGTCTGTCATAGACAGATTGACTGAAGAAATATCTTGCAGATTTCAACAAGTTCACAATCTTGCAAATAAATACGCTTTTCTTATACCGTCAAATCTGCTTGATGATAATTATGATTGTCAGCTTGGTGGATTTGACGAAGATATAGAAAAAGAGAAATTCTTTGCTGAAAAGAAGAGGTTACAGTATGTTGTAAAAGCTTCAGAAAAAGACAAAATCGATGGACCTCTTGAACTTTTGAACTTTATACAAAGATACCAACTTGGGGATTCCGTCCCTAATATTGTGATCTTGCTGAGAATTTTCCTCACCAGAGCTATTAGCGTTGCAAGCTGTGAGCGCTCTTTCTCAAAACTGAAGCTCATAAAAAACTACCTTAGATCAGCAATGAGACAGACAAGACTTACAGACTTGACAATCCTCTCAATAGAGAGGGAACTTGTCGAGGAAGTGAATTTTGATAGAGTCATTGATAACTTTGCCGAAAAAAAGGCGCGAAAAATCTGTTTGTAAATTTTCAACCGACTTGATGCCTTGCGACAGTTCTCTCACAAAAAATAAATTGATAGCCTTATTTGCCATTCATAAATACATTTGTTTAAAATATATTAAAACTATTTTTAAAAGAGTTGAAACGTTATTAACAACAACAAATTTCTGAAAACCGAGCGATTACACACACGGATTTAAAAAAGCACCGATACAAGACGTTTTTTCTCTTCGGAGGGCTCGCCCTCTTAATAATAACATTATGAAGACAAAGAAAAGAAAACTACATCGGACTATTCTCTTCTTGATACATCCATGTTATTTGGCGAAAATTCGGACTTTAACAACAACGACAAAAAAGTAAATAAAAATGATTTTATCATTTCATAACATTTTCAGGTTTTCAAATGTTCTCATTTAAATTTATTATTATATAAAATTATAGTATAAAATTTCATATTTTTTGTTAACTTTTGTTTTTTTAAATTTTTTTCTCTACTTTCTATTTTTACCCTCTCAAAATGCCGCCCCCTCAGGTGTGCCGCCCGGGGCGGCCCGCCCCCCTCGCCCCCCCCCCTAGCTACGCCAGTGACTCTAGTCTGTTGTAATATCATGTGGACAGATTTTGTATATATTTAAAACACTTTTGAAATCACATAAAAACTGAAGACAAAACTAATAATGTCAGTCAATGATGTATGACATCTATACAAATAAAATACTTCAACTCGCATAACGGTACAGAATAATAGATATTAGAATAGGTTGCTTTGAACAGCCAATCAGATAATCTCGTGCGCATTTCAAATCTGGTCTTTAGATTATTTTCTTTTATGTGCTTGTATTTCGTTTATCTTTATTTAAAATGATGCCCATCCTATATGGAATCGAATCAAAGACGTACATAAATAAATCAAGAACGCGACGTTAAGTCATTGGGTGTGTTATGTCTTTGTTCCTGCGTATTTGATGTCTTTGGGAGTAAGTCAATAAGATAGAAATGAGTAAAGAGACGGCACTAGAGAGAGGGAGAAAGAGAGAAAAAAAGAGAGAGAAACATGGTTTTTGACTGCTTGTCGTCTCATACTGTCAATGCTATACCGACTTTCTCTCACTACTCTCTTATACCGATGTGTTCAGCAAATTGTATTTTATAACCGTGTTTAATTCACTGTTCCTCACTCGAACTACTTGAGAAACGGAGATGTATCAAATATGTGTGTAAGCTAATTTAGTCGATCTGTACGCTACACAACTTCACCGTGATGAATAAACATGAATTAATCTAATTAATTAATGGGCATATTTATAGCGGATAGCACTGCTGTCAGATGTGTAAATCTATATTTTTGTATCAACAAGCGACTTGTTCGTTATATTGTTTTTGTAAACATATTCTTATGTTCAAGTGTATTTCAAGGTTGGAAGACATCTAACTAGTATTACACATGTCGAATAGGCATTGATAATAAAAGTATGTGACAGTGTGTCTCTGATATAATATTTGTATTTAAATTAGTACTGGTTTTAATTCATGTTAGTCGTTATAATGTTCAAAACAGTATAGCCGTTTTTCTGATCGTTTCTTTTGAGTGGTCGATTTGGGTACAAACGTAAATATTGCTGGAATTAAATACTAGGAGAGCATCGAAAATTTGCTTCCTGTTGAATTAGGTTTAAATAAGAGACACAGAGAATCACTGAAATATTAAAATACTCAAATAGTTCGTGTTTTTGTTTAAATATATTATGACAGTAATGTATAGAGATGAAAAACATACCGTAAGCAATAATGTAAATAACAAGCCGCACATGCGTGGTCCCCCTCTGTCTGTGATACGATGTGGCGAGTGTAAAATGCAATAAATTGGGGCAATTTGGGACATTTTTGCCCCCCCCGCCTTTGACGCCCTGGGGGCGCGAATCAGAATTTTTCTGAGGTCAAGGATGCTCATTTTTTATTCAGAACATTTGCCTCTATATTTTGGCCACGTTTCAAAAAAATTGAATGGATGGATCAAACGTTATGGGAAACAAGGGTAATTTCTTGCAATTTTGGGGGCTTTTGACCCCCTGGGGGCGTGAACCAGATTTTTTCGAAGGTCAGCGATACTTAGTTAGGAACAATTGCCTCTACATTTTGGCCAAGTTTAAGAGAAATTGAATGGATAGATGAAAAGTTATGGGGCAACATTTTTAATTTTTTGCCATTTCGGGGTCTTTTGACTCCGTGGGAGTCACATTCTAACCTGACCAAAGTTACAACTTCATGCAAAATTTCAGAGAAATTCAATGTATGTTTGCGGAGAAAAATCCGGACGGACGGACGGATAGACGATCGGACGGAAATGCATCAACACATAGGTCCCCCGATTTTATGAATCGGGGGACCAAAAAGTGTTTGCAGATGAAAAAGTAATTTAACTAGCTAATTAGTTATACATAAATATTATTAGACATTAGTTTCATAAATGCAGAAAATACACCTCGAGTGTTATACAGAAGGTGTATCATAGTGGTTATACTAGTAACTTTTTGTAATAGGTCACAACTTACAAAGTGTAAAGCTACTCAAGAGTTAATAAGATAGATTGATTGTGAGCTGAACGATACTTAATAACATGTGAAGATTGCAAATCTTATATATAAAGTAGAGACGTTTTTTCCCCTGTACCTTCGCGTCGAATAGGAAAATAAACTCGAACTCAATAGGTTACTACAATCACTACAACATCAAACTTATTCGCTCGAGCGTGTTCTTAGCAAACTCTGGACTCTTACATCCACTTCGGGCAAATTATTACTTTCGTTCCTCACTCAGTCACTCTCCCCAAAGCAGACACCATACAGGTTGTAGCAAAAACACTTCTCTCTAACATTTTACTCCTCCCACGCTACCTGTCTACACCGGGACCAAATACACAACGGATACTTTCACACAATTTACACCTCATTATTTACGTTAAATATGCCTTCACCTCACCACACAGAAGCATACGTTGCACAGAAAATATAACAGCCATTCCCTTCAATACATCTGACTACGTCACTTCCGCCAAAAAAGAATTACGGCTTCTACTCTAAGCCTCAACCAGCAACTACAGATCACGAACCGCCTGCCAGATTCACTACCCTTAAACAATTATACCGATTCCCCTTACCGATCAAACTTTTCTTCAGGTAATATACCGTTCCTGTTCTGCTATTTCCGTTATACATTCATCTACTTCACTTCCTAAAATTGCTGCTACAATACTAACGTACTATGTTCAAATAAAAACCGGTTACAGATTAAGAGAATGACATTCCATTATTCTTCGTACGTAGCATTTTCACGTTAGCGAATAACAGATTACATTAAACTGAACATAAGTTTACACGTATTTTTCACTTTCTTTCCTTATTTAACGTACCGAACACCGATTACATAATACAAACATTTTAAAAATTCAACTCTAAAATATCAGATAAAAATATTTACGTTTTCCTTATGTTACGCAATATACAACTAAAGAATCAATATATACCAATAATTATACCTATTACTTACTTTACAAACAAACATGTTACTTCTACACTATTTGAACCAAATTTATTTTGCACAAAGAATACACATCAAACATATTATATTACATACTAAACAATATTCCAAATAACTTTTATGTTTCTGCCGGGGGGGGGGGGGATCCTCAGTTTACTCGTATTTTTCACTTTCTTTCCTTATTTCACGTACCGAACAACGATTACATAAAACAAAAATTTTAAAAACTTAAACTCTAAAATATAAGATTAAAAACATTTAAGCGTTCATTATGTTACGAAATATACAACTCAAGAATCAATATATACCAATAATTATACCTATCACTTACTTTAAAAACAAACATGTGACTTCTACACTATTTGAACCGAACTATTTTTTTTCAAATCGTCAATAATAAAACCATATACTTTTTACAAATGGGATTTCAGTTACCGACTATGGGAAGAAAAACAATTCAAAAGAACAGATCCTTGACTTTTAAATAAGGATACTTCTGTATTTCAAACATCACTTGGAAGACTTCCATTCATTCCACCGAATGCCAGACTGAACGTTAAATATTTAAATTCTAAATGTTCGTTTTCACCGATCACTATTGACTCTTCTAATAGAATTTTAATTCATACAATAAAAAAATTCACTGTTGACTATTTTGAGAAACTTGTCAATCATACAATAAATGATTCAATGACTATTCATGAAAATTATATATTTTCGTGTTAAAAATCACTGTTACCTACTTTGCGAAAGTTTTACTTCATACAATAACAAAAAAAACATTTACATTGTTTTTATAAGTTACTAAATAAAAAAAACATTGTCGAAATCGATTAACTTCTTTGGGAAGAATTCCCTCACCGTTAAATACTTTCAGACAAGTAACAAAACAAACAAACCGATTAGATACATTTTTTTAAGAAAGATAACAAACCACCGCGCTTACAGATTAGACGAATATCATTCCGTTATTCTTCTTTCGTAACAATTCACAGTAATCGAATAACGGATTACATTAATCCGACCACCTTCACAATCGAAAACATGCTACGATACGAAAAAAAATTTGAATAATTCTGATATTTCATATTATAATAATTTCAACCAAAAATAAAACTCTAACAATTAATAAAAACATTTACGTCTTCCTTATTTACATAAAGTTAAAACAGCTTCATTCCAACGAGTCAACCTGAAATGCCAGACTGCATTTCTCATTTTACATTATAAATTTTTGTTTTATACGATCACTATTGACTATTCTGATAGAATTTTAAATCCCCCGTGCTACCGTGTTTAACATTAAAAAAAATTCGTTTATGTAGAATGGCATCAAACGCCAAAAACTGTAACGTCGTAACCACTAACCTTCCGATGGCGAATATAATATTAATATGAAAATTAATATAGTTAAACGAAGACTGTTCGATATATACTGAAAGCAATTTACTTTGATTTCACCAGAATTTTTATTTTTATTTTTATTTTTTTATAAACACCGGCTCTGTCTGTCATAAGGGCCCTTGGAAAATTAAAGAGGCCTACATAGCCCCATTAAAATCCCACCCCAATTACCTTTGCATATAAATTCCACTTTCTTTGGCTGAAAAAAAAAACATGGAAAATGAGCACCACTGAAACACACACATATAATTAATGTAGGCTGAAGAGCATTACAAATTGTATTCGGATGGGGGGGGGCACTAAAATTACGATTATATGCTTATTTTTAATAATGAAGACTATTCTCTAATTTTTTTTTCATGACTGCATTTGAGTCACGTGAGCCAAATGCCGATGCCGACCGCGAAAAATGCTGCCCGTTTTATGTTACGATTCACCTTCTGGCGAGCAAATGTACGGTCCACCATGTGTAAGGGGGGAGGCATAACAATAAGTAAAAAAAACATTTTTGTTATAACATTACATGCAGACAATCCTCTTTACTTTTAATTGCTTGCTATTGTTTAATTTAAGTCGGGTAAACCAAATCCTTGATTTTGCTTGGTGGCAGTAAGTGGCGGCGACAAAAACTGCTGCCCTTATATGTCATAGCATACATGTACACTGTTGAGTGGCAGAAAAGAGGATAAAAATTGAGATCCTCTGACATAGATTCAGTTATCAGTGCGGAAATTCAAGATCCAGTGCCACATCCGGTTTTACATGATTTCATTAGGCACCATATGATTCATGAACCATGTGGAAACATAAACAGATGTTCACTCTGTCTCAAAGATGGACACTGCAGTAAGAGATATCCAAGACACTTCTTGAGTGAAACTCAATAGGATACAAATGGCTACCCACAATATCGACGACTATCTCCTTTAGCTATAGGTTTTGAGACGACAGTTACCCTACCTGGCAACATAACAGTTCCTGTAGATAACCGATGGGTTGTACCACATAATAAACTGCTTTGTGAGATTTGTGATGCACATATCAATGTTGAATATTGCTACAGCATGACATCAATAAAATACATTTGTAAATATGAAAATAAGGGTAGTGATCAAGCTATCTTCACAATTGAACGTAATGCTCATGATGAAGTTAAGAGATACGAAACAGGACGTTACATATCAACCAATGAAGCCATTTGGAGAATACTTAACTTTCACATACATATACATCATCTCCCAGTTATTTACCTATCAGTTCATCTAGAAAATGGACAGCGTATATACTTTGCTGAAAGTACTGCGGCAGATAGAGTTGCAAATCCACCTTCAACCACTCTAACAACTTTCTTCAAATTGTGTCAAACAGATTTTTTGGCACGTACACTTTTGTACTGAGAAGTTCTAGTTTATTATACCTGGGACACTAAAACTAAGGTCTTCAAGCGACAGTTACAGGGTAAGCCAGTTTCAGGCTATCTGTGCGTTAAAAGAACAGAAGTTTTGGGGCAGGGTATACACCGTGCATCCAAATCAATTTGACTGCTTCTGTTTGAGACTGCTTCTACACAATGTTAGATGTTCACATAGCTTTAATGACCTAAAAACGATCAATGGTCAAGTTATGACTACATTCAGGGATGCATGTAGTGCACATGGACTACTTGAGGATGATAACCACTGGGATGCTACATTAAAAGAAGCATCTATATCTGAATCTGCAGACAATTTGAGACATTTGTTTGCAATCATGTTGACATCATGTGCAGTGTCTCATCCAAAACGACTTTGGCATGCACACAAATAAGCTTTTAGTTAAGATTTCCTTCTTAGGAAACACAATCAACAGCCTGAAGTTGATATAACATTTTTCGACGACATCTTCAATATCGCTTTAGTTCATATCGAAGATATGACTTATAAGATCAATGGTAAACCACTGACAAAATTGGGTCTTACCTCACCTAATCGATCTTTTCGTACTGTAGTTAATACTGAAGAAGATCAGCAAGGTGGCCTTATATTATTTGATGCACCCGGAGGTACTCCTTGTGGTAGGACAGCTCACTCCACATTTAACTTGCCATTATCTAACAAATCATGCTGATCCAATTTGTAAAATAGAAAGAGGGTCAGATTCAGCCAAAGTCTTACAGAATTGTTCCTTGATCGTATGGGATGAATGTACAATGGCACATAAACTAGCGTTCGAGGCTCTAGATAAAACATTGCGTGATCTCAAGAGACGTGATGCTGTTATGGGTGGCATAACACTATTATTATCAGGTAACTTCCGACAAACGCTTCCTATTGTTCCACGTGGAAGTCCCCCTGATGAGCTTAATGCTTGCATTAAATTGTCATATTTGTGGAAGTACATTAAAACTGTAACGTTATAGTGACCCAATAGCTGGTGAGTTAGCCTCCCTCCTCCTAAAAATAGGTGATGGCAAGCTTGCAACAACCAACCGTGGCAAGATTGTTATTACTCCAGGTATTGGCTTAATTGTTTCATCACTCACCTAAATGGCTAATTGAGAGAGTAATTCTAGCTCCTAAAAATGACATGGTGCATGTCATCAATCAACAATTGCTTGATGAATTCCCAGATGATGAACAAACTTTCACTTCTGTGGATTCTATTCTCGATCGCGTCCAGGCTGTACAATACCCTACAGAATGATTAAATTCATTAGAATCGGCTGGTATGCCAACACACAGCTGATAGCTAAATGCCCAATTATGTTACTCCGGAATCCTGATGCTCCAAGGCTATGTAATGGAACGAGACTGTGTTAAATGCATGCAACCTCATGTGATAGACGCTGTAATACTAACTGGTGTGGCACGGGGCAAACTGACATTCCTTCCCAGAATACCCATTATTCCGTCGGATTCTGCAATAAATTGTAAAAGGCTTCAGTTCCCAGTTAAATTGTGTTTTGCCATGACAATTAACAAGTCCCAAAGACAATCATTGGCAGTGGTGGGTCTAAACTTGACTTCACCTTGCTTTAGACATGGGCAGTTTTATGAAGGATGTTCAAAAGCTTTGTACGAATAACTTTTACCACTATAAAGGAGACATCTGTTGGAACAAACACAAGAACGCTAGGGCACAGCTCCGTGTTAAACCCAAGTTTAATTACCTAAATTACTTCCAGTGAAATGATTTATTTTCTGAATCTATTCATTTAACTTAAAAATTAAAATCAGGCTGTTATATTTCCCCAGCAACGCCGGGACACGGGTCCTGCTATCTTATATATAAAGTAAAGACTTTTTTCCCCTGTACTATCGCGTCGAATAGGAAAATAAACTTGAACTCAATAGGTTACTACAATCACTACAACATCAAGCTTATTCGCTCGAGCGTTTTCTTAGCAAACTCTACACTCTAAGATCCACCTCGGGCAAATTATTACTTTCGTTCCTCCATCAGTCACTCTCTTCAAAACAGACACCATACAGGTAGCAGCAAGAACATTTCTCTCTAACATTTTACTCCTCCCACGCTACCAGTTTACACCGGGTACAACTACACAACGGATACTTTACACAATTTACACCTCATTATTTACGTTAAATATGCCTTCACCTCACCACACAGAAGCATACGTTGCACAGAAAATATAACAGACGCTTCCTTCAATACATGTGCCTACGTCACTTCCGTTAAATACGTTTACGCAATCGTCTACTCTCAGCCTCAACCAGCTACTTCAGTTCACGAAACGCCTGCCAGATTTACTACGCTTAAACAATTATACCGATTCCCCTCACCGATCTAACTTTTCGGTCAGGTAATACACCCTTCCTGTTATGCTATTTCCGTTATACATTCATCTACTTCAGTTCTTATCATTGCTGCTACAATACTAACGTAATAGGTTCAGAAACAAAAAAAACACTTACAGATGAAGCGATTGCTATTCTCTTATTCTTTCTTCGTAGCATTTTCAAGTTAGCGAATAACAGAATAACTTAAACTGAACACAATGACAATCGCAAACGGTTTAATTTATTTTCCACAAAGAATACACATCAAACATATTATATTATAATACATACTTAACAATATTCCAAATAACTTTTATATTTGGTAGGGGGGTCAGTTTACACGTTTTTTTCAATTTGTTTCATTACTTTACATAACAGACACAGATTACATAATACACAATTTAACTAATTTCAACTCTAAAATATAAGATAAATAAATTTCAGTTTTCCTTCTGTTACGAAATATACAACTCAAGAATCAATATAGACCAACAACTATACCTTTCACTTCTTTTATAAACAAATAAATATATGACTTCTACATTATTTGAACCGAACTGTTTTTTAAAAATCCGTTTATAAACTAAGCAAATACTTTTTACAAATGGGATTTCAATTATCATTTCACTTTTAAAAAAACCCCAAAAAAACAAATATGTGATTTCTACACTATTTGAACCGACCTGTTTCTCAGAATTCGTTCGTAAACTAAGCAACTACTTTTTACAAATGGGATTTCAATTATCGACTATGAGAAAAACATATTCAAAAAACTACATCCTTGAATTTTATTGTAATAAATAACGTTGGACATGTATTTAATTTACACGGATTTTCTATTTTCGTCATCATTACACGTAACGGGCATCGACTACATAATAACGTGCCGCCCCAAAAAACTAAGCCGACGTAATTAAATACGAATTTGTAAACGTCGCTAATTAAATATGATATACTTCTAGAAAAAACAAACTGAATAATTCTGATATTTCATTTTATAATAATTAAAAAAAAAATCAACTCTAACAATTAATATAAACATTTACGTTTTACTTATTTACATGAAGTTAAAACAACTGTTACTTATACAGATTTTGAACTTTCTTAAAATCGTTTTAAACCATCACTATTGACTATTTTAATAGAATTTGAATTCTTACAATAAAAAAAATTCACTAACTACTCATTTAATTGATAATTTTTCACTTCAGAAATTAATGTTGCCTACTTTCAGAAACTTTTCATTCATACAATAAGAAAAATCAATGACTTTACATTCAGTCTGGCACTTCCGGTTGACTCGGTGGAATGAATGGAACTCTTCAATTATTAAGTCCAAGTGACGTTTGAAATGCAGAACTACCCTTATTTATTACAGTAAAATATCAGAATTTGTTAAAGTTTTTGTATTGTTTCTATTCTTATTTTTTAGAATTTAAAGTTTTATTTTTTTCCTTTTTTATAATATAAAGTATCAGAATTTGGCATAATTATTTTGTCGTGTAAACTTATAATTGCGTATAAAGAAGTTTATCAGGTGGCACGTTATTATGTAATAGCTGTCATTTACGTAAAATAATGGCAAAAATGAAAAATCCGTGTAAACGGAAGAAATGTTCCCCCACCCACACCCACCTATATATATAAGACAGCGACTACATAATAACGTGCCACCCATTATAAATAATATTACAATATTTTTAAGTATAAAATTAAGTATAAAAACTCATCCGACATAATCAACATTAAGATGCAACGAAAACCCCACGTAACATCGGTCAGGTGCTAACCTATATCTTGTGTAACACTACTTTTTTTCAAAATGAACGGAACATTAGAAATGAAAACTGTAATTAAATGATGATTTTGCGCAACCCATTCATCTCATGTTAAATCAGGTTAATGTGATAATAATGACAAGTAGAGACTGACAATATACTCTCTAAACAGTATCTTCTGTATCAGGGATATTTATATATAATAATAACAATAATTACGATAATAATAATACTACTAATAATAATAATAATAAAAATAGTAATACTACTACTACTACTACTACTACTAATACTACTACTACTAATAATAATAGTAATAATAATCGTAACTAGCGAGACCAATGTTGTAGCTGTTATCTGTTGTTTATTGATGCGGTTCTAAAAACATTTCCACTCTATGCACGTCAGGCGTGAACACATGTTACATTATGACGGGCCCTATATTCTGTACACGTGTAAATGAGCTAGTATGAATTATCAACTGGGTGAAAGAAATAGGATTCAGTACAAATTAAGTGTATATGTGATTTGTGAAAAACAGACATGTCTCATAGTGAGTCATTCTGGGAATTATAACATACTGGTCGAGAGGAAACGCTCGGATCAAAAGGTTAGACACAAAAGCGTTATTGAGTTCTGTTATGAGATTCGTTGAAAGGTCAAAGGGATCTGACGTCACAGATCCCTGGTGAGAAGTGAGTTCTCTAGAGAGTTCACCATGGAAGCGCTCAAGGGACAGACGTTGACCAACGAGCTCCATAATGCGTAGTCTGGGTGACATCGCCAGATATGGGCTAATATGTAGAAGAAAATAGCCGATTGCATCCACCACATTTCGACACAACAGTATAAAAGAAAGACAGAGTTTGAATGAACGAACCGACGAAGGGAAATCTCGTCGATGGAAGTGTGAAATAAAAGAATAGAACTCTCTCTCAAAACGTCTCGTCTTCGAATGTTTTTGTCTCCGTGCATGAAAACAGAATTTGCCAACAAAACAGGTACACCACTGTTATCATGAGCCAGCAACGGAGATGCGTGTGCCAGCTAACCCACGACCAGCGGAGGCATACATCTGAAAGGTTACTTTCTTTGTGCATAACATTTTGGGTCCTAATCTGTAAACCGGAAAGAACAAAAAATCGAAAGATATGCCCAACGAACAATGTTGAATGAACTATGTTTAAAATCCGTAATTTAAAGAGCAGATGTTTTAACGAGAATTAATGTGTAATATGTTGACAGTTTAAAGGCTTAATATCGCCATGAGAAAATGTCGCTTGAATGTGCTTTACAGAAAGTGTTAAAAAAAAAATTGAAACAGCTTAATAATCTTCTCATAAACTTTCGTATTCTTTTCGGTTCGGAGAAGTTTTAATTAACAAGCGTTATGTATCAAATGCCTTTTTGGGACTGTAACCAGTTGTTTGATTGGTTTAAGAGAACTGCCGCGGTCCTAGGCAAGAGTAGTGACTATGAAACAAATCCCCTTTTGCTGCCGCGCCCCTTTTAATGGTGATTATGAAAAACAAACACCTCACGATAGTATTGTACCACAATATTTAAAACTAACACATATTTGTATTGTTAATGTAGTCTCAGAAACAAAAGATTAAATAATGGTATGGCCGTCTGGGGCGATAACAGACTCCACGAGATTATTGTCGCAGCTTTAGACAGAACAAAAATGATAATTTGAATCATTGCCTGAAAGTCAAGAAAGTTTATTTTAGGTCGAGTTTCAAGTACGACACAAAAACGTCATCAGATGGAATCTAAAGAAAAAAAACTTGTTGGCATTGCATCTTTGGCAAGCGGGCGATCCAATCATTTCAATAAGTCACGTATGTACCAATATGGAATTGCCTTAGCATATTATTATATAGATATAAATAATAATAACATTGATAATAATTAATTAACACGGCCTAACTATTTAATTAAGAAAAACTATAATATACACCAGAAAAAACCCGCAGTGGAACCAACCTCGATCGGTTATTTAGAGTGTCTGCTGGCCGCCACTGTGGACGTAAGGGGCTACTGAGAAAAAAAAGGGGAGAAGGTTGAGTGGTCAACCTAAATTGGGATATGCGCAGCAAGATGTCTGTTTACACTAGTTTTAAATTTCTGCATGTCAGTATTGTCGCGGAACAGGGGGAAGGGAGAGAGTTTCAGAGGCCAGCAGCACGAGCTAAGAAGTTATTTGAGTAGAAGGCTCTCCGGCATCTGGGGACCTCCACAGTGAATGAATGAGATTTAGTTGATTGGCGAGTTGGTCTAGTGAATTTACGTCAAGGGGGCACCAGATTAGTCTATTCATCGTAGCATAATCCATTGAAGTATTTGTAAAACAAACATAAGGATACTACATTGCGGCGATGGGACAGGGACTGGAACTTGGTTGACAGTAAAGGACCTATTAGGTTGACGACTCTTTTTTGGACCTTGTCAACGAGGGAGAGACTAGTAGATGATGCACCAGCCCAGATGTGGCAACAATACTCCATGCATGGGCGGATGGTGGCTTTGTAGGGATACAGGATAATGTCAGGTGTGAGGAGTTTAGTAGCATGGTAGAGGGAGCCAACCTTCTTTGCGGCAGCCTTGGCAATGTCCTTAATGTATTTGTTCCAATTCATGTTACCTGTGAAGGTTAGGCCGAGGAGTTTGAATGATGTACTCTCAGGTAGGGTGTTATTTTCCATGACAATCGGTGGTTGGAGAGGCTTCTTGTAGTTATTGAAGGAAAGGAGCTTTGTCCTTGCGGCATTAAAAGTTACCAACCATTTATGACCCCAATCCACTACAGCCTGGTGGTCATTTTCTACAGATTCAGCCATTGCCTCGGATATGATCGCGTCTGTTTTGCCAACAGTGTGAGAGTAAAGCGTGGTGTCGTCAGCAAATAAACCAATCTCAGACTCTATGTTATCAGGGAGATCGTTTATATAGATCAGGAACAACAAAGGTCCACTGATAGATTCCTGGGGTACACCAGCATGTATGTCATGTTTCTTAGATGAACGGCAATCGAGGACAATCTGGATGTTTTCTTTTGTTTAGGAAGGATCTAATTATATTAACTAGTTGCCCAGTAATACAGTATGAGCGTATTTTCAGGAGAAGCCCTTTATGCCATACCTTATCAAAGGTCTTGGGTATATGAAGCGCTACTGCCCTAGCTTCTCCTGCCTTGTCGTGTGTATGATACATGCGTTCAGAGATTACCGTTAGGATGTCTGCAGTAGATCGTGCTTGTCTAAATTGATACTGGCGGTCAGATAGAAGTTTAGCATTAACTAAGTGCCGTACTATCGCTAGATAGATTAAGGACTCAAAGATTTTGGCAAAGATCGGCAGTAGACTGATTGGGCGGTAGTTCTGAGGATCGGTTCTATTCCCAGAACTCTTGTAGACTGGTACCAAAGAGGCAATTTTCCAGCTACCGGGGAAGCAATATTCAGCTATTGTAGAGTTTGCGGAAGACAGGGGCCAGTTCAGCAAAGCATTTCTTCATTACTATTACAGGTATAAGATCAGGCACACAAGCTTTAGAGGTGTCAAGGTTTTTTATGATGTCTCTGACCCGGGATGGGGTGATTACCAAGTTATAAAGTGTGGCTTCGGTCCGCAAAGGGAATTTAGGGAGGGGGTGGTTATCTGAGTCTGAAGTAGAGTTAGAAGCGAAACGCTGGACAAGTAGTTCAGCCTTATCAGTGGCTGTGCAAACGACATCATTGTGGTGTGATAGTGGGGAAATCCTTGATTGACCATTATTCACTACCCTATTGTAGATTTTCCAGAAATCGTGAGTACCTAGTTTCTGTGACTGGATGCGTTTTTTAGTTAACTCATTATACCTTCTCTTCGTTTCGTCTATCACGACTTTGCAATTATTTCTTGACTCTATAAATTCATGTCTATTAGTAACTTACTTATGGCGGCCGACTTTACGGAATGCTTGTTGCCTCTCAGAAATGGCAGCTGCACATTCCGAGGTGAACCATTGAGGAGAGTACGGCTTACTAAAGAATGTTCGCATGGAGACATAGGCTTCATTGCTGCTTTGACCTATTCAGTTATTTCGTTTGCACACTGGTTGGCAGGGAGTAAGAAGGTTTACCTCCATGAGGCGTCACTGATGTGATCTCTGATTGACTCAAAATAAGCCTGCTGTGTAGTATCTTGTTGTTTTGAGCAACGGTTCATCAGCTTTTGAACGACTTTTTTAGGATGATATGTATCATTAGCACAACGTTATCAGCATTCCCGAGTAGGCTATGAGCTTTCGTCACACAAGCCTCGGGCATTGAGGTCAAGAAGAGGTCTAGAAGTTAGGCTTGCTAGTCTACTCGATCGGGGATGCGTCGGAAAATCGACAGTCTGAGAGAGGGAGTGAGCTAAGGAGAAATTATACGTAGAGTTGCCGGCTGCGTCAGTAAGGCTGGAGAATCCCAACCAGTTGCGGTGGTGGGCATTAAAATCCCCAAATACATGTATCTGAGAATTCGAGTCAATTAAGAGTTCTCTATCTATTTTTTCAGAGACAGAGTTAAGCAGAGTACACTCCTGGTTCGACGGGGAGCGGTATAAGAAATATAAGTAACTGACGCTGTGATGTAAAGTCAACTAAAGCACATGTAATAGTGGTCATCTGATTCTAACCTATGTTCTCTAGTCAGGCGGGGGTTTGTTCCGAACATAAACTCCGAGCCCATGCATATTTTTGTCAGAGTCTTTACGGTAGAGTTGGAGGTAGTCAGTCATATTAAAGTGGTGAGAGGAGAGTGAGGATTGAAGGTTTGTTTCACTGAGAGCTGGGATATCTCCGGGTAGTTTGTCAGGAGAACGGTTTCTATGTCGTTGATGTTGGTTCTAAGTCCCCGGATACTTGTGAATGCGAGCTTCAAGGACGGAGGCGAAAATCGTTTTGTTTTGTTGCTTTTATTTCTTTGTAATGCCATGTTTGTTTTGATTATAGAGTGGGTTGACAAAGGCAGATACTTGTTTGGTGCCAATAAGCTCACACAACCAGTTCATTAGTCACGACCTTGAAAGCCCACCGGAGATGATTGCAGGGTCCCTTTCTATGCGCGACATGGCACATACAACTACTCACGGTATTATGCAACTGATGATAGATCAGCCGTTTTTGGCGCTACCCAAGAGTTTAGTCTCCTTGCTGTCAGTAAGAAACAGCAGCCAGACAAGCTGTCTAACCT
This sequence comes from Sepiola atlantica, assembly GCA_963556195.1. Taxonomy (NCBI): domain Eukaryota; kingdom Metazoa; phylum Mollusca; class Cephalopoda; order Sepiida; family Sepiolidae; genus Sepiola; species Sepiola atlantica. The sequence continues at coordinate 174,166,224 of OY744515.1, read as the reverse complement.
ATACCATCAACCTGTCGGAACAAGAGAGACCCAGACTGGTTATGTAAGACTTAGTAACGAACAAACCTTTCCCAAGTTGCCCAAATAGAGAGAAAGAGAACGGCGTCCAATGTTCTAGTAAGGAAACAAGGCTAGGCACTGAGTGTTTAGAGGCGTCCCAGCGCTGTTACCTCTGCGCCTGATTAATAAACAAAGAAGGAGTGTAAGGGCCGGCGAAAGGCAGAACCTATATACTCCTTAAGCAATTGTAGGTTTGCAAACCGGATATTTTGTTCGAGATTCCAACTCTTGAAAGGTTGTCGATCAGGATTAGGAGGCCTTCATCCCCAACGGTTTACTGCCACGACGTAAGTAGCTGGTAGCAAGGTTTTTTGTCCCAGATTTCCTTCTCTTAGATGGATAGCCTTACGAGGTCTTACGGGTCCAACACTCCTAGTAAGGTAATAATAGCCTGCGCGCGTGTACTAGTCGGGTATTTCCTAGCCCCCGTAGGTTAAAACATCCATATAATATATATATATATATATATATATATATATATATATATATATATATGTAGATAAGTTCATTGTATACTAAAAAGGGAACAGAAAGTTGAAGATAGGTTTCCCTCTCACACCCTCTTTCAACCCCGAACGCAATTGACCCCTCTATAAACTAGCAGAATATTCGCAAGAAAAGAAATGAAAGACAAGATAAATATTTTTTGAACAGTGAAGAAATACAAAACCTGGAAAAACAAGAGTATTTAACTAGATACTCATCGCAACTTTAATACATGGATTATTTCAGAACAAGAAGGTTCGAGAATAACATAATTAAGAAACTTAGCTTCTTATTTTTGTTGTTAAATTCCACCCATAAACTTCAGTTTAAATTTCGGTCTATTCACTGTCGAGGCAGATATAAATATGTCTTTAACTGCAGACTAACGTGGTTGTTGGGACGACATTTTCTTTTTCTATCTACATTCGCCAGTGGACTCACCCCCCATGTCTTTAACTGCAGACTGTTACGAAAGGATGGAAATACTGAAGAAGAAATATCACCATCAAAACTTCGAGTGTAATTGTAGGATGAACGCTAGAATCGGAAGAAAACGTTCAGCAAATTTAAGCGAAATACATCGGGCGTTTTTACGGAGCACATGGTGGTGATTTGCTGGCGTTACAAAACCGTGTGAGTTGCAATGATGATTAAAATAAACAACTAGTGCTTGACATCTTGCGAAATATGATGTACTTAAAATTCAGTAGAACACACCTAGTTTACTAGTGAATGCAATTATACTACTGTATGCATAAATACTTATTCGTTTGGCAGATTTGCATACGCGTTCTTAAGTAGCATAATATTACTATTAATGCTAGTGCATGCGTTTTTATATTTATCAGTGCTGGTAACTTTTCCTGACATAAAAAAAAACACATTTGATGGGAGGAGTTCCACCACAACTAATACTATTCATTATGTCTATGATCTGTATAACGTATAAACACCTTAGGAAAAGCAAGGTTAAAAAACGCTATTTTGAACGTTTTATTATTTATTTCTTTAAGAATGTGATCAATTTTCGGTTTTAGTTATATTTGCTAAAACCAATGACACATTTCCTAAACGCGTGCACACACAATACATCGGGTAAATAATGCATTAATATTCGAATCAACAAAACGAATTGAAGTATCGAATTTCGTGTTTCTAAAACAATTTGCAAATATCTGTAATTGAATCCCTTAGCCTAACTGGTTGTGAGTGATGCTCTCTAGAGTCAGTTACATCCATCCGAAAGCAAATGTTATCAACAGACATAAAAAGAAAATTAGTTTAAAATGAGAAGCTAGCGATTAGTTCAAGAAGAAAATAACTGCTCATTTTGATGGTAGACTGCTGCATTTGAAATTAACAACTGCCCGGATCGCCGCCAGATATGGCTTTCTTGCATATATTGATCAGCCATTTTTTCTAAATATAGCTAATCGCCGATAGAGTTACAAAACCATGACCAGCTAAACTAACCTTTAAACTTTAACAATCTCAATCAAGAGCAATCAGTGTCACGCATCAATCGATTGTAACATTTAATGTTTATTTTTCTTTTCTGATGTACGGATCAGACGATGAACACTTCGCTTATTGTTAATATCAATTAGAAAGTAAAAGAAATAATTTGGAATAGTTTACATTGAATATACATGCGAGTTAAAGGGACTATTTTATAAAGTTTAATAGAGTTCATCAAGAGAGTATACTATCAATAAATGTAATTTAGTTGTTTAAAAAACTTTCACATCAGGAAACCTTTTACAAAGCTGTAAACAGTCGCATTAACCCAAATACACCAGCCCAGTGTATTCACATAATCTCTATATAGTAGCCATAGCGGAAAACGTCGTGAATTTACATATATTCTGAGCTTCTATTAATAATTTGTCTCAGTAAAATATTCAGTATATTATCATATACGATTATATGCATGATAATTGTCTAAAATATTGCGCAAGCATTTACCTTAATGAATAGTTACATAGTGTATATATATATATATATATATATATATATATATATACATAAATATATATATATAACTATATATATATATATATATATATATATATAAATATATATATATATATATAACTATATATATATATATAAATATATATATATATATAACTATATATATATATATATAAATATATATATATATAACTATATATATATATATAAATATATATATATATATAACTATATATATATATATATATAAATATATATATATAACTATATATATATATATATATAAATATATATATATATAACTATATATATATATATATAAATATATATATAACTATATATATATATATATATAAATATATATATATATAACTATATATATATATATATAAATATATATATATATAACTATATATATATATATATATAAATATATATATATATAACTATATATATATATATATAACTATATATATATATAACTATATATATATATATATATATATATATAACTATATATATATATATATAACTATATATATATATATAACTATATATATATATATATATATAACTATATATATATATATATATATATATATATAACTATATATATATATATATATATATAACTATATATATATATATATATATATATATATATATAAATATATATATATATAACTATATATATATATATATATATATATATATATATATATATATATATATATATATATATATAGTTACACATTATATAAAAAACAGGGTAATTTGTTGATCTCATCATACACATTAGTCATTCCAATATTTCAATATGTTTGTGTGAGAAAAATATAGTCGACCGGTGTTTAACTGTGCGTTTTTATTATTTGTGGCTTCCGTGGGCGTTTTTTCTTTTATTTAAAGAATATGCAGAGGACCCCATTTTTATCTCGCCCTTAATCGGACGAGTCATCACTGCATTTATATACATACACATTTTAATTAACACATTTATTTAAAAATCAATTTGTGTATACACATTTATTTAATTGATGTAGAAATTAATGTTTGCGTGCACAATAGGTAGACACGTACGCAAAAAATTAATTCATGAAATAGTTAAATAAACATGTATACACAAAGTAATTGATGAATTAATTAATTCTTTAAAAAAACTATATATATATATATATATATATATATATATATATATATATGGTCATAAAAAGTTTCTTTGCAATTAAAACATAATACTAAGGCAATTGATAATACATTTTAATAATAATTGGTCTATTGTGCTAAGTGGTTTGAAAAGGTGTAATTGCATATCACTTGATAACATATGGAAGATAGGAGAAAGGTTTATCGTACACTATCAATGTTCTTAGGTGTTATTGGTTGCCCATATTTACTATATATGTTTTATCTGGATCTAGCCATGGCTTTCAGCATACATACATACAGGGTATTTGCTTTTTACTGGTTGTAGCTTAATAGCAGTTCTGGCAATTATAATTAATTATAGTTTTGCTATATTACATATTTTGAAATAGTGACGTGTTAAACTATATAAGTAAGCAGTTTGCGGGCACAACAAAGAAAAGGTTTTAGACGATCTATATGTGTATGCAATAAACTGCATGACTATGTAAATTATAATTCATAATCAATTGATTACTATTCCTCTTCTAAATCTATCACAGGAAAGCTTTAGTAAAATTGCCAAGGAAGACACATCTAACACTGTTATTATGAATTATATTAACTAGCATAAAACGTAATACAGTTTGCTGTAAAACATACGGCCAAAGCACCGCATATACTCCAACACAATCAATAAGATCAGACTACACATGCGCTTACATTCTAATAGTATTGTCAATGCGTAAATAGGGATACGCTCATAGCAGCATCCTTATTTCTACTATAGATATTTTAATGCACTTTTTATATAACGATATGCCCTACGAAAGCCACTGTTACACATGTATCTATATAATCGATATGAAATAGATTAGCACATACTAAATAACATTTTTCCAATTTAAACACAGTATGCTGGCAATCAGTGGATGTGGGTTATCATATGCGGTGTGTTCTTTTAATCATTCATAATTCGAATGGCTTGATAGGTTATGTACCCGGCGAAAGTTGTCCAAATCGCGTCAATGGAGATAGAGATACATTGCTCGTGAATGTTCGTTTCTGACCTTTTGAATATCAGTTAGCGAGAAGAAATCGTGAGGAAGAGTGCAGAGATTCCCACAGAATTTCCGACAGAAGAACATTTACTGACATTTCTCATCATATAACTGTTAACCTTTTGCAACGACTATAGAATACAACCAGGCAACCGTTCTAGTAACTATATTTTATGTATTATTATTTTTATTAACGAGACGATCTAATATACAAACAGATTATTATATTTGATAGTTTATTATAACAAACATCCAGTAAATTGCCGACCGTATTTTACATAGTTACGTGCTACTTTGAAAATATTTTGTTTTCATTGTATTTCAATGAATAACATATGATGCATTTATAATAATAAGCAAACAGACGAAATAAGGATAAAATGGTAATTGATATATTGTTGTTGCTTGTCTGAATCACACGTGCATATGCAGTATTGGCTGCATCTTAAGACCATCTTTATATCAATCTGAAATACTTTCTAGTGTTGTAGTGTATATTTTCCAAATTATGAACAACATTCAGTTAAAACAATTCATAAGGGCACATAGAGCTGAACATACTTACATCAGTCAATTTTTATTCTACCTCGAGTAACATGATTATACACACATAAATATTTCCGCTCTTTGATAACTATTTTTAAGGGGGTCACAAAACTATGTGGCTTAAACGATTTTATGTTTTTTTATACGTCTGAAATAAAATCTGAAATTACTTTTAATACTTTCTGATTTGATTTCAGACGTTTAAAAAGCATTGAATGGTTTAAGCAACATTGTTTTGTGACTCCCCCCTTACAATGAAATAGTTATACGTTTGTAAACAGACAAATCATGTTCCCACTGATAAGTGATGTGTTACTGTGGATTCGGGGTCAACGTTATAGAAGGTATCCTAAGTTAGAAGTTTTGCAATTTGTTTTAATTATATTTACATTTTCTGCATGTCGGTATGGTCAGGAAGAATTGAAGGTATTCAAAAACCTGGGGCTGCGAGCTAAGAACCCATCAGGGTAGAAAGCTCTCTGACATCTGTGGACGTCCACATCGAATCATTGGAATTTAACTGATTGTTGAATTATTCGGTTATATTTACACCGAGAGTGCACGATGACTGCAAGGTAATCGGATCACTTTCTATTGAAATACTTGTACAAGGATGTCACATTGCGCCGATGGGACAGAAAAGTGAGCTTGGTTGATAGTGAGACAATTATTCGATCACAGACTACTTTTGACCCTGCCTGACAAGTTTATAGTGCAACAGCCTAGATGTGACACTACTACTCCATGCATGGGCGGATGCTGGCTTGGTAGAAATATATGATACTGACATGTGTGATAAGCTTTCTAGAACGATAGAAGGAACGCGCTTCTCTTGCATCAGCCTTGGCGATCTATCCTACGTATGTGTTCAAGTTCATATAACCTGTGAATGTTAGGCCGAAGTCTTTGAACGTTCGACTATCAGATATGGTGTTATTAGTCATAACAATTGGTCGTTGAAAATGTTGTTTGTAATTGTCAAAGGAAAGGCGTTTTTTTTTTAAGTATTACATGCTACCATCCTTATTTGTTCTCATTCAACTACAAACTGGAGTTAATTCTATAAAGATTCGGTCATTATCTTTGATATGTGCGCGTCTATGTTTCCCTCATGTCCCCACTAGAACGTTATCTAACAAGGAGATATACGCATTATTGACACAATTTTATCAGGGAGGTCGTTTAGTAAAAGCATGAACAATAACGGTCCAAAGATTGATCTTTTGGATACAACTTTATTTATGTCATGTTGTTTAGATTAACGGCCATAGATAACAACGAATTAATTTTCATAAAAATACATCTATGCTAGACATTATCAAAGGCTTTAGGTATACCAAGTGCTATCACACTAGCTTTACCTGGCTGTTCTAGTGTATGATATATGTGTTGAGTCAAACGTGCTTGCATATATCCATATTGATAGTCAGAAAAAAGTTTAGAATTTACGAGTTTGCGGACTACGACAACATTGATTAACTATCTTTATATGTTAGTGTCGAGCGGAACTGTACTGAGCAGGCGATAATTTGAGTGTGAAGTATGTCACCAGAATTCTTGAAAACTGGTACAACAGATGCAATGTTATAGCTGTCAATAAAGCGACATTCGGCAAGGCATTTGTTGTAAAGTTTTGCAAGAAACATGGCCACCTCAGCAAACCTTTATAGTTATCACTATTACTTGGATATGATCAGGGCCACATGCTTTGGAGGTATGAAGTTCTTTTTACGATACCTCAGACATAGGAAGAAGTTATGATAAGGTCATGAAGTGTGACTGCAGTCCGCAATGTGAAATTTTGGAGAAGTAGTTTGTGCAGTCCAAAGTAAAGTTTAAGGCAAACAGCTAGTACAGCCTTATCAGTTGCCGTGCAATCGACATCATTCTGGTTAGACAGATGGGGCATATTTTTAGTGCCCAATATTAACCACGCTATCATAGATTTCTCAGAATTCGCGAGTTCATAGCTTCTGTGACTCAATGCGTTTTCTGGTAACCTCGGCATACAGTCTCTTAACTGCACACGTTACAAATTTACAAGGATGTCTGTCTATTTTCAGTTGACTTATGAGAGTAAGATTGACATAGGTTTTCTGATTGTGTGCAATAGAACTTGCACAGTTCGCGGTAGAACCTATAGGAAAAGTAAGGCTTTCTATACAATTTCTGCGGGGGGACGTGCTTCAATGCCTACATCTACCCATTACCTTACTTCAGTTGTATATTGATCAGAAGGGAGAGAAATAGTTGTTCTTCATGGGGCGTCTCTTATGTGATATCTAGTTGATTTCCAATCAGTCAGTTTCAAGTTTAACGTCATTTTGAGTAACAGCTGATCACCTTGTGGACTACCTTTAGGGTAATACTAATCATTAGCAAAATGTAATCAGCGTTCCCTAGCAGTGAGTTTAAGAACAGATAAATAACTGAGGCTAGCTTGTCCTCACGCCCTGTGGTGCGGGTCCAGAAAGTGACAGTGTGTGAAAGAGAGTGTGCAATGGAGAGAATTTACCTGCAGTTACAAACTTCGTATTTATAGCTCGGGAATCCAAGCGTATCATGAAGGTTAACATTAAACTCTCTAAATATATGTATGTTGGTGCTCAGATCTCGTGAAAGTGTTGCATCTTTTCTATCAGAGACACATTTGAGCAGGGTAAAACTTTGTGTCGATGAAGAAACGATATATTACATATAAGTAACTGACGCTGTATTGTAGGGTTAATTTAAAATACGAAGACTTGATGATCTAATCCGAGACTATGTTTCCTAGTAAAGTGTTTGCTATTTTATAACTTTAGAACCATTTGAATTATTTTAGGCGGAAACGTGCAACCGATAGCTGTGTCTGTGTAGTCTTGCTATGTTAGAGAGCTGGTGACTATGGACGAATGACTGGTACGGAAATAGTAAATAAGAGAGCTATTCATCTTTTTGATTCGTGCCGAATTTTAAAAGAAATCACGAAATTCTAGCTGACGTTAACTGCGCCTAAAAACAGTGTGAGCTGGAGAATTGTTACGGAGCAGTGGCAAACAGGAGGAATGACGAGTAAATGCGTGTTAATTATGTCTACAAAACAAAATTCGTATGAAAACTGAAAAAATACAAGACAACTAAATTCAAGGGTGTCTGTCTCACAACTGTCACGAATTAACCACTCCAACTATATGGCCCTTTAACTAGCTTAATTGCAACAATATGTACTATTCCTCTCTCACATCTGCAAGGGGAATACCAGTGAGGAGATGCAGGTTGCTCAGGTTGGTAGGCTTCTAGCAGCCAGCGATCAGGCAGTAGGTGTTGTTTAATGCTGAGTGTAGTTTGTTTGCATGCGTTAACTTCTCCCAAAACGGATAAGAAAATTTCGCAGAGTCATAGCACCTAGATAAGTCAGTGCATCTTAGTGTGTGTGCTGTTGCTCACTACTTGGAGTTGATCAGTTCCGTAGGAAGTTTTGTCCGGGAAGTCACTTTCATTTTTGTTGCAATAACACAAAGTGATATGCCACAATAGTAAAAAAAACCCAGATAGTACTAAGAATAGAAAGATATCTGTTTTTCCTCAGATTCAAGAGAATATCAATTCCATTTGCTAGGATGTAAGGCTATAAAGATTCTGTTCATTTTCTTTTCTTTGTTCATCTTTTCATTATAATTTACATCAGTATTATCAAATAAGATTATTCTTAAATTGATTCACTTTACGTTTTCTTACTTTTCAGTAAACCTTTAAAGACTGAGACAGAGAGGACCATTATGTATACTCTTACTATTGCATATATAATCTCAATGTCGTTTCATAATGACTTCATTTTTCCCTTCAGCCTAACCCCTTTCTTACCTGATGTTTTTGTTTTTCTTGCTTGTTGAGGCCACGCCTTTACGTTGTTTATCGTATATTATACGGATAAACCTGCATTAAAAATTGCGGTTATGTATTATAAAACCGCATTACTGTTCCGAAAAGACAGAGACACCGTATGGATGTTTTAGATCGTCCATGAATATAATACATAAACCACATTCTTACAGTTATCAGGATATGAGTTCCGTTTTACAAATGGTTTTCAAAAATTCATCCAACTGAGAGCGTTTTCGTTGTCTAGATATATAGTGTCAAATGTAATGCCTGAGAATTATGTTTCATTTACATCGTCACTTTTACGGTTTATGTTCTTTAGGCCGGCATTCCTAAGATATGTTCCGCATTAACTACTGTTTATTACGCCGAAAAATACAACTTTCGTCACATAAGACATCTTAATGCCAGTCTCTTGATTCTGGAATGCCATTTTTCAGTTAAAGGATCCCCTTCGCCGAAACCATTGGTCTGTATCAGGATTTGTTACTTTTATTTAAGCTTTCACATGATTTATGAACACTTTTTTAAATTCTTTTATGGTAAGCAATTTAGTCTAGTAGTTATAGATTAGGAATTTAAACGATAACCGACTTATCATTTCAAGAATGTTTCCTCTACATATAATTACAAATCGTAAAAGAATAGCATTTATATATTGTTTGCAATTCAGACTAACGGATAATATTTTTTTTAAGAAACAAATATTCTTAAAAGCAACCAAAACAGAGAAAATAAGTGTTTGCTAAATTTTGAATTTATGAATATATACTTCATCAAAAAATCAATTTCCGAACGGTTTTGTCTGGTAGATATCTATTGAAATATATTCAGTATGATTCAATTCTTCGTACATAATCGTATTATCAATATTGAAGGCACACATTTATGTAAATCCAATTATTACGGATTGCCTATGTACGTTATCATTTCTCAATAGCTAACAAAGTGTTCTAGCTCAATCTAATAATAATAATTCAGTATTAATACACAGGCATGGCCTTACAATATGTAGTATATATATATATATATATATATATATATATATATATATATATATATATATATATATATATATATATATATAATATGAAACTAAAAGTATACGTTTAGAAGATATAACCTATAGTGAAATAGTTTAAGCTCAATACACGAGATAGACCAATTTTTTAAATCTTTAAATCTCCTTTAACCGGACACTTTATCTACGGACATTCACAAACTGGACAGCATCCATATTTTTACACGCACACTCTTACTCTTCATTACTTTATATTTTTTCCAATTTTTAATTTTGGCTTTTCCACTGCCAACTTATCTATCTATGTTATTCCTCTGATGATAATATGTTAATCCTTGAAAAACCTTTGATTAAAGAAAGAAAAAAAAATTGTTTTTACCGAGTACACTTTGCGTTGAACAATCGAAGTTGAAATAGATTCGCCATTCGTACATATGTATCTCTCTTCTTTCATGTATCTATATATATTTATATATATATATATATATAAATATATATATATAAATATATATATATATATATATATACATATATATATATATATATATATATATATAAATATATATATATATAACTTACGACATGAGTAAATGCTTCATATATAATAACAGAAGGGAAACATTGTCAGTAGCGATAAGCTAACCACAAAAAAAGAAATACAGTGAATAGTTGCAAAAATAGTGAACCTTGAAAAATATTTTAGCAAGTCAGTGATCGCGTACACATTCATATTAATTAACGAATATTAATTAGTATAACAACTTAATTCGCAACGAATTACATTTTTATACATTTTATTCATACATATCAGAAAGTATAGAAATAATTAAAAGTATGTTAAGCAATAGACTTTCCCAGAATATGTTAATTTAAATAAACCCAGCAAGCATCACGCACTGGATAATGTTCGGCTATAATGGATTTATCTCAAACGAAGTTACCCACGTAGTGATGTATATTGTGTCAGTGACGACAGGTGATATTTAACTATTCATAATCGGTGTTCTTAACATTTTATAATGTTTGTACATGATTTCACAGCGACAAAGCGCCAGCCATTTAACGGGCTATTTTTTATGTTTTGTTAGATATATATTTCATTACACCTCATCGGATCAAAAATATGTATTACCTTCTATTTATTTTATTTTAATCTGGAGCCTTTTATGCATACATTATTTCACCTTCATGTATTATTATTCATCTAGTGTATGTACTCAAATATATCATTATCAGTGTTCGCTTCATATAAATATAATCTATTAGTTAACAGGAGAGCTTATTAAATGTATAGCATTATAGTTTAAGAATTCCTCAAATAAATCAAATTGACTTCGCATGATAGTAAAAGAATCCTGCGAATTATTTATAGTTAATTAAAATGTATTCTTCGTATTTGCTTATATTAGGTTTCATTTTTCTTAAAGTGTAAGTTGCTATTTCATTCATATATTAGTTAATACTGCGAAATGACTATCATACATATCACCATCAAATGATAATGACAAAATTATTTACCCGGACTCCAACTTCATGCGATGTATAAAATATATGATTGAGAGAAACAAATATACAGACCCATATACACATGCGACTGGGAAACGCTAGCAAATTTAATATTTCTTAGAAGCGATGTCCTTGAAGAAATACATCTGGTTAAAAAAGCCCAGGATAAATAATGCACACATATAAAAAGGACTATATCATAGGATGATAACACCGTCGAAGCATAGTAAACCTCAATTATTTCCGAAATATATTACACCTGCATAGCTAATTCCATTAGGCAGTGTAGAGCGGGGATGTAATTATATAGAAACAATAGAAAAAGATGAACAAAAAGAAAAATTAGAAAGAAAGGATTAAATGACAATGGCAGAATACGTACATGGTGTAAAAGATTGACAAATGCCAAAAAATGTAATTATAATTCATACTGAAAGATTCTAGGATGATGTTTTTCTTTGTATGTTTTAACTGTAAAATCCATCCGCTTCAGCTAACAGTTGGGTATAGTAAGTTAAAAGATATCCTATTTATTTCTTTTTCGTAGTTGGTCTGTGGACATTTAAACAAAACAAATCGACTGCAAATAAAATTCGCACCAGTTCAGGTTTATTGGTACTTGTTAAACATACATTTTTTTGCATTAGTCTGGTCCTTTTCACATTGTCTATTTACCTTTATTTGTTGGCTCTCTATTTACTATTACAAAACTGCGTTCCATATGAAAAAAATCTACTAATTTATAGAGTGTAACAGCGCGGAAAGCATTACATTTTAAGAGATACATTAACCTCAAAGCTTTATTGACATTTACTAAGGTCACTATTAAGCGATTTTCAGAGGAAGTTGCCATAACTTATCCGGCAACCCATTTACTATAGAGACATTAAGTACAGATGGTCGTGTTTATATTGTCCACTTGTCTTTGTGTAATTTTTTCTCTCGATATATAAATATATAACTATCATGAACGTGATCGTTCAGAAAGGTTCCATTTAAATTGAAACTAATTATCTGGATGTGTCCATCGATACAATAAAAGCGATTCGATTATCTCATTACAAATACATGCATTAAATGACATTAAGAACAAACATACACACCGACTCACATACAAACCTGCATATATATATATATATATATATATATATATATATATATATATATATATATATATATATATATATATATATATATATATATATGCATGTGCATAAGAGTCGGCATGCGAGGAAACAGCTGTCGTGGAAAACTATATAATACATATATATTTTCACACATATATATATGTTAATATATATATATATATATATATATATATGAGGGAACAATGCACGATAAAAATCAAATGCCATAAAAGAAAAAATATGTAAAAAATAACAAACGGAAAACATATTTTAAATACAGGAAAAAATTATCAAAGAAAACAAGAGATGGTACCGGTTCATTCGGATCAACGAACGTCTTCAGAAGAATATATATATATATATATATATATATATATATATATATATATACATATATATATATATGTGTGTGTGTGTGTGTGTATATATATATATGTATATATGTATATATACTAGCAAATATAGTCTCTCTTCGGCCGCATATTTCTGCAAGCATGATAAGATATCATGGTAAACAGACATATACCTAAGCAACCATAAATGTGAAAGACTGACTTAGAGGATGGTACCACTAAAGGCTCCCCACGAAAACGAAAAGTTAGTGCCTGTGAGGATTACCCCTCACTCAGATATACTTCAAATTTAAACGTTCCCTCCTATGTAAACCTTTTGGTCAGCGAAACTGACGCATACAATTCTCTATTTTGGCCCCCTGCAGAAACGTGTTAACTCAATATATCCCCACTAATTAATATCGTATCAAAGTCAACATCTTACATGTCTATGTTAAATTGGACAGCCGAAGCGAATATAAGAACGTTTAAATAAACAACTAAAAAACAGACGGCTTCGACCCGACGCGCCTCGCACTTCGAAAGATCAATAACGTCTACCCCCACCGCGTCGTTCTTTTGACTGTGGGGGGGGGGTCAAGAAAAAATAACACGTACGTACACGCTTTGCTTACCTCGCGCAAAGATACTCACCTACTGACTAGAAGTCAGGCGGACATAAACAAATTGCTACCCACTTACACGCACTAACAAATATAGAAAAAAACATATCTTGAACACTTATATTTGCTTATTATCTGAACAAATTCTATCAAAGAACACGAGTTGTATAAAATCCACCAAATTAACATTTCCTCACTAACTACTGACTTTTATATTTCATTTAATATTATAGTTTTATAAAAGTTCTGGAATTTTCCATTCACAACACTCTATTTATGTAAAGTCTACCACTTTCTATACTGCTGACCCAGAACGTTTGGTAGGTATTCGCCATTACATTCACCCCCGACGTTTGATAACTTTCTGAAAACAAAGCAACATAAAGGAACTAACGTGGAAAAGAAACATTAAAAATACTAAATGAGCGAAAGAAACTAAAAACAGTTAAATTATATGTTCTTAAAAACAAACACACACAAAATGTTATATGCATACAAACACCGAAGCTGGTAGCAATGACATAAACTACTCAAAAACACAAGAAAATACTTAGCCCAAACAAACAAAATATATAAAAATAATATTACAAACAAAAATACTTATTTAACACAAAAGAAGAACAAAGGCACATATATGTACATTACAAAGCCACAAAAAACAAAACACAGCACACTTTTATCGATTTCGTGACGACAGAAACAAAAACAAATTAAACGAGACAGACGACTAAAGACCAAAAAACAGCAAAAAACGCAATGTTGAATCTACCAGTTTTAATACTGCTTCATAAAGCAAAACAATGAACACCTGATATTTCATACAGCTTAAAATCTACTTATGAATGCTAAAATTTCAAGAGAAAGCGTGATAGTTGAATTCTACTGCTAACAAAACACCAGCTTCATTTAGCAAACATTTACTACCTGATATTTTTATTAGCCCTGCCATAATTCAAAGTGAGCGCGCAGACGTTGTAATTGACAATTAAAAAAAAAGTCAGACTTGGGCACAATCAATATATCCCTGTAAAATATGAGTAAAACTGAGTCGACAATTTTACAGTTCTCTCACACACTGTGTCTTGTTCAGAATTACCAATGCAAAAAATGAAGAAACTAAAAAGATTCAGCAAAAATAAATACTTACTTAAACGATTGTCTGCCTATCTTTTCCCTCTGCTTACTCGTAGAAGACTATCTTGGTAGACCGAGATGCAATCCGAACGAACTTCCAAAAGCAAACGGCTTGAATTGCTATCCTCTCACTTTTTCTGCTTTGTTGGGATAAATTCCAGAAAGCAAGGGAGTTTCACTCCATATTTTCCAACAAGTGAACATCGTTTTAAAGTCCAAATCGAACACGTCTATGTTAAATTAGCAAACCAACGCAAGTTGTGAGGCCTCTATAAGAATACGGAACTAAACGGTGTAAGCACTCAGAGATTCAACTCGGCGCTCCTCGCGCATCGAATGACCCAACACCGTCCACTTCCCCTGTACCTTTTGTAAAGGTGGAGGTAAACAGAAAATAACACTTCACAAAACGTACAAGCTTCCTTTACCTCGCACAAACCTACTCACATACTGACAAGAAGTCAGACGGATAGAAACAAATTGCTACGCACTAACAAATAGAGACTGCACACCTTTAGTTCTCGTGTATGTTTATTTACTGAACCATGTCTACCAATAACCACCTGTTGTATAAACTTTTTAAAAAAATATTATTTCACTAAAACTTACTTTTATATTCTTGTAAACTTGTAGTTCGACAAAGGTTTATTTAATTAACTATGTTTGCGATACGTTTTCCCTCACAAATTCCAGTTAATGTGTAAGATTCAGCACTGGCTATACGTCTATTGCCGCCTATTCAGATGTTTACTATTCACTCGCACATAAACCTTTTGTTTAACGGTTCTAACGCATAGACTGATTTCGTTTTGACCTCTTAAAAAAGATAAGTACTGTACCGTCTCTCTATCTCTATTTCTCTCTGATCCTGCATTAGGTTCGTATTTTCATATTGATGTTTTTAAAATGTGATGTTATTTTTTTCTCAGATTGCTTTGCCATTGTTTGTAAACAGCTTAAAATAGTTATTGTCAGATATGAAACTGTCTTGCAATCAACGATTAAAAGGATAGTGTATTACCCCCACAAAACTACTAATTATATTTTTACTTTTCCTTAGACAATAAACCTTTTAGTAAGGGGAGTTAACGCATATAATTATGTTGTTCTGCTCTGTAAAAAAACGATAAGTAGACATGCACTATCTCTCTGTCTCCCTGTCTCTCTGTCTCTCTGTCTCCCTGTCTCTCTGTCTCTCTGAGCCCTGTATTCTCTTCACATTCCTATATGAATGTCTTTTAAATGTTGATTATTTTGTTTTTGTTTTCCATCGAATTACTATTCGTGTTGTCGTAGCCAGCTTCAAATAGTTATTGTTATACGTGAGAATTGCTTCTAGTAAAACAAAAACGACTTGTAATCAACGAATTCAATAGATATGTATGTAATTGTGTTACTTTTCAGGTCTTAAATTCTTACTAAAATAAGTATGTATAATGTGACAAAAACGAAACAGTATATTGCCCCTACCATCGTCTGCACTTTGTCCCATCATTAGACTCTTGGGACCTATCTTCAATTTACCCCAAATAGTCAAGAAATACTTGTACTAAGTATAATACTTTTTTTTCTTTTAATGAAATAATTGTTACGAAAAAACAAACTCATGGAGAGACAAACACGTATGGTGGATGCATTTTCGACATGATGGTAACTCACGATTTCCCTACTTTTCCTTTCTGTCGTCATTTTTATGAGCGATGTTTCTGACAAAGTGGGAACAAAACGCTGTCTATTGGGAGGCATTTTTATGTGAGCAGTAGCTACAGACTACTTGAGTTATTATGTTTCTAGTTTTATTTTTTGTTGACATGGAACTAATGAAGGGTGTAGGAGGTTTACCATTTTACCAAGGCTCATGTTATGCACTTGATAATGAGGGGCATACACATTGAGATAACTCTCACGAAAGTTGTCTTTACAGCATGTGCCAAATACCGGGGTTTGTCTATTGCAATTTGGTAAAGGAAATTCTAGATCCTGCAGTAGTTCCCGTGGATATGTAGATGATATATTTCTTGGAACAACTATAGCTTATCTTTCGTCAATGGTAGTAATAAAATGATGTGCCCTTCTTTACTAATACTTATTCTGCCCTGCTCTTCAGAACCTTGCTGATTTCTTCCACAAATTCTCCAACATATACATGACAAGTCACAATAAACACCATGACCTAAAACCATAACCAACACTTCCAAGATCATTGGTTGACATTTATGCATACATTACAACAATCTAGAGCAACACTTCGAAAAGCAGCAATAACAAATATCTTTCTGATTCCATGTCTTCTGACATTGAGCACGCGGTGCACTAGGGTAGAATAGGGGTTGGTTACTTTTAATGCGTCTAAAAACTAAGCTTCTTACTTTTCACCACCAACGCTCTGATCCCAAATTATCCCCAATTGAAATGTATTACTCTCGTATTTAAGAAGTCCGGTGCTTTACCAAGCTTATGCGACTGGACCTCACTCCTGACCAAAAATAAAAGACTTAAATAAAATTCGTGGCAAAGGTTAGTAGAGAAATGGTGATCATTCTACCGCTCCAAAATGTATCTAACCCCTGGCGCAATCCTCTACTTGTATAAGAGCCAAATACGTATTTATATAGACTACCGTAACCACATCTGGAAGGGTGCTGCACAGAGCCCCTTTCCTTCTTTGACAAAGTACAATTTACTTTGTTCCCTCCCTACTACCTCTTTCCTACAGAAGAGCTGTTGCTAGACTTTCTCTAATTTATGGTTGTTTTAATTGTAGGTGTTCGGCTGATTTCTATCTGCGACACCCCCTCTAAAATATTTACAACAAAAACTCACCTAGCCATAGCCACGGTTAATAATTACCCTTGCTTCCCTCTCTATGCGAAAAAAACTAAACCAAAGTTCTATGAGAATATGACATGAGTAAACCTAATTTTAAAGCCAGAAAAATCAAAGTCACTGGTACTAGAGAATAGCAAAGTCGCGGAGATATCAACAATACTAAACCCTTTAGTTAAAAACCTGTTAAGAGCGTGCTTAATACCATTACCAGCAGCCTAAATGATACGACCGCAATGAAGCAGACTTTTTAGAACCTTAGTGATTGACTGACCAAGATAAATCGGTAAAGCCAGAACGTATACAAGCATTGTTTTTCTAGCATGCAGGGCTGCCCTGTATATGTTGGCCATTGCTCCTCCATAACTTTTCTATTACCACGTTGGACACGTTGGAAAACAATCAGTAACCTGCTGAGACAATGGCTCGGAGTACAAAAATACTTAAGCAGTGTCGCACTCTATAGTAACAGCAATAAGTTGCAGCTTCCTGTCAGCAGCCTTACAGTGGAATTCAAAGTAACAAGAACAAAGGATGCCAAAGTGGCAGCAGCTGGAATTTAGGGAAAATTAAACAGGAAATGTGATGAGGTGGAGTTGTGAGTGGCAGATAAAAAGCTGAAGCATAAAAGTATATTAAGGTAAATATCTAAAGTTACCTCCCCTTTCCAAAATAAAAAAAAATGGGAAAATATACTAAATGCACCATCTCATCGAGAATAAAGTAGGATGGGACTGTAGACAAACACACGTTACTCTAGAATGGTTAGCAGTTTACCTAGCAAAAGTTGCAGAATGTTTAAAATAAGAACATTACCTGTTCAGAGTTGTAGCAGTCATGTTTCAACGATTTTCTATTTGGACTTCAGTCGGTTAACGACGTCATGCCAAGCCCGAGACGCGTGCACATATGGGGTGAGAGCGACCACCTTAATTGTAAACTATGCACACATAAAGTATCTTTAGAACACATACTAAGTGGTTGTGCCGTATTTCTGGCTTATGGTTGATACCTTTGGAGACATGATCAGGTCTTAGATGTAATAGCCAACGAGGTGACGTTAGCAGTAAAAGCTAACAGACATCAGCCAGGGAAACCATGGAGTGTGATCAAGTACGTCAACGCTGGGTGCAAAACACTAAAACAAAAGAAGAAAAAAGCGAGTCAAGTATCGTCGGTCAATTACTTGAATTATATAGTTTACCTTAAAACGCAACTAACACTCCCTTGACACATAACAATGACAAAGCTATGGCTGGGCATTATACTGCATCCGAAAAGACCAAAGACTTGCATGATCTGGGAAGTGTCAGTGTCATGAGAGGAATCTATCACATTATTTAACAAGAGAAAATAGGACAAACTACTAGGAACTCGTCGAACACTGTGAATACAATAGAGGAAACATCCATGTTTGCCTTAAGGAAGTTGGTTTCTGGGATTCTAATGGTAAGTCACTATGCAGAACACTAACAAAAAAAGGGATAGTGCGAGCAGCGCGGGCCCGTGTTTCAAAATAGATAACAACTAAAGTGCTAGCTGCGTCTAAATTGATTTGGCTAAAAATACCAAGGACCTAGAAAAGAATTAAGTAGGAAATGAGACAGAGGACACACTCAGAATTAATGTCGAAGGTTTTTTTTTTCGCAATATTTACGTGCAAGTTCACTTAAGTATTAATAAGTTTTTGCAGCTGAACGTCGGACTGATAATTTGAAGTGTACGTTTAACCTAACGCTCAGATGTGGGTTGTATTAATATTTTCACCGCAAGTTTTAAGGTCTTCGACGTGTGTCAATCTAACGTTGCTATTGTAATGCGTTTCAAATATTTCTCCTTTTGCTTCTATTCATATACACATGCGAATGTATAACATTATTTTTTAAGTAATCATTACGAATGTTTACTTATTTATTTATTTATATTAATGTAGAACGCAGAGTGATCAGCACACATTTGATCAGCGCTTCAGGATAAGATTATAGTATAATTATTGTAATCATTTATTTATTTAATTTTGGGCGAAACCTGTGCCAAAGTCGTACTTAGACAAGTGTGACTTTAACACAGCGTATTTTTGTTTTCGTCTTTACACAATGATCGCTTTTAGATCATAACTAACTAGTTACACAGGTTCGATAGATTGATTTCTTGAAATAATTTAATATGTCGGGCTAGCTATTTACTTTAATACTGTTGTAATATAGATAGTTTCAATTAGTTAATTAGTTAAAAAGGGTAAATAAATCAGAATGAGAATTAACCGAACGCAAACTAATTGAGAATAGATGAAAACAAAACAAAGTATAGGGGGTTTATAGGGCGGAGTGAGGAGTATAAACAATTCTTATTGATTGATGCCTACTAACGTGTCTATAAAATAGAAAGACAAACGACTGTAAGAAGCACATTTTGCAATGTCGAAACACATAACGGAAAGTAATCTAAGAAGCGATCTGGCACGTCCGGAGTCAGATAATGGTTGCTGTCTCAGCTGATGTAATCAAAAACTTGAAATGTACGATGAGTGCAGTGCATCATTGATTAATCTGAAAAAGGCATTTCATGTACACAATTATTTAATAAAACACATAATATACATACGTATAGGTTTCATCATTACGCAATCATCACTAAAGAAATAACTATCCACGCCTTTCGCATGATTTAAATTCCGGAACCAGAGTAATATTCAACGCAACTTCTGACCGCGCTAACCAATACGCTTAACGTAAATGGCAACAGACGAGATGATGAATCAATCATATATAATCCTATCCGAAAAAATTCAGTGAGCACAATCTTACCATAATCTGCATCCAAAAAATGAACATTAAGCAGAAATCACTCTTGTAATATTCTCGGAGTTCCACCCCGAGATTTGGGAGAATATAACTGCCATAGATATCGCTATCTGAAGAGTCTACTTTTCCTTGGTCTCTTATAGGGAGAGAACGCAGATTATACCTAATTTCTGTAATTCACAACTCGTTCTGCTTTCGATTCCCTGTTAACATTCTCTGCAGAGTAGTATTTATTTGGACAAAACTTCGCTTCTTTATACGTCAGAATCAACCCTAAATATAACTCATTCATCATGTTGTGTAAAACACCCTAACGTTCAGATAGAGAAGAAGTACGTTCAACGGCGGTGAAATTAAAAAAAGAATCAGCATGTATTTCTATAATCTTTTCATCCCGTTGTGAAAATCATATAGCTTGGATGGCTAATGATGCGGATAATCTTTTGTAAAGTGATCCTTTCTGGGCGGTCGCTGTTGTTAAACAATCACATAAGCAGACACTCTCAATATGTAAAAAAGAAATGCTCGATGCCAATGACATAAATGGAAAGATATTTCAAGAGATTATCGATATTACTACCAAACAGGTAGATGACTTATGCGGACTTAGGAAGTTACACCAGATAAATGTATTCACTTATTTGCGACTCCACTGAATATGTATCGCAAAAGGTTTGACTAATTGACAAAATTATTTTGCGGAAATTCCAGAGAGTTGGTCTCGTTGTCTACATTGTTGCAGGATATATGTAAAGCAATCAAACGCTGATTGATTATAGGCAGTAGATTAGCAGGCTCTCTCCTTGAGACGATCGAGCTTTCTACGAGAATTTTCATTCTAAATAAAAAAAAAGCCTCATCACGATTTATTTCTTCTTTTTAGATAGTTTTGATACTTCAGCAAATTACTTATTGTTATGTGTTTTAGATTCACTCGACAAAAAAGATTGTTTCCATGAATTACCTACAAAACACTAGCACTTGCTGAACCTACTTCTGATGATGTCTTGCACGTTTTACATCACTTACATCCTGGGAAACTGGATTGCCACCTGCTGGTGACAGATGTTGAGTTAGAGGTCGGTCATTGTAGGTACTTTCTGGTTCTGGTTGGCGATACCTTAGACTATCTCTTTATCTAAACTATTGTGGCCCCCTGTTCCAGTGCACCATATGTTCTATGTATAGGTAATTGAGATCAAGTACTGACTTGGTCTCTAAAGGGTGAATTATGTGGCTTGACTTTATCTAAAAAATATATCAATTGCAGTCGAGTCATAGTCTGCAAGGTAAATATTTCCTTGTCCCTTCTTCTGTCACCCCGTCAGTAAGGTCGAATATGTTTTTCCACAGGTTATTCACTCAGTTGCAGCAAAATACATTTTTGTTTAAACTTCAAATTGAAAACAAACCAAGCCTAAACCATCCCGTTTTTATTTCGTCTGGAGATTGATCGAACCTAAGTAGAAACCTTTTTGGATTGCTTTCTATTGAGCGATCAATTTTTTTTTAACTTAGTTAACCCAAACAAGACAAGGTGCCACTGTAGACGTAACGGGCTACTTAAAATTAGAGTAAATGTTTTGAGTGTTCATCCTTGATTAGGAGATCTACAACTAGATGCTTGTCTACATCTGAAAAGAAAGGTGAAAAGAATATTTAACATTGAAACATTGCAGATTGACGTCAGCCACAGCAGACATTCGCCAACATTGGACTTTAAAACGCCCATGTTGTAGTAAGCACGGGGGCAGCACCGTTCTATTGTGTTCCACAGACTGTCATTTTTGGGAAATGAATTTTGCTCATTATGTTTTAGATATACACACAAAGAAAGAAAATATTTACAGTTATTAGAGACAGACGAGTTTTTTATGTAAATATTTTACACAGATAACAACAGATTGGAGAGCAATAGAGCACCTGCTATACAAATAAGTATATGGTTAATAAGTACTAACATCTCTTATTCTGTGAGAAAGAAATTGTAAGGAATAAGAGAAGAGGACATTTTCTAACTGGATTTTTATGGCGGTGTTGTATTTGTAAGAGCAGCAAAGGTTGCTTTATGAGGCACCTCCCCACATAGTGCAACAGTACTCCACCATAGGACGTGGTGAATTTGTGGTTCATTCATGTAGCTCAAACTGTGACAGCTTTATGGGTGACATTAGTAGAGATGACACTTAGGGAATATTGGAGATGGTCTTCAGTTACAGGCACTATCTTCTTTCTGTGAAATTACACATGAACAATACAATATCCTTTTCACGTGCATCTTCCAAGAAGCGTACAATTTTAGAGTCGCTCATATTTTTTTTTTTGTTGATTTGCCTGCCGGTGATCATAAAAAGTATTTCGATTGGACAGTTATTGAAGCAAGCTTTGTACTCGAAAAAAACTAAACAATTGAGTGAGATGCGTTTCAACAGACAGGCCTGCGGTGGAACACGATCTAACGAGTGTGTATTTATTGGATGTGCTGTCTACTTCGTAAAAAAAAACAACTTGCATTTGTTGCATATATTTCTGACGAGAAGGATTCTATTCACTTAAAAAATGATGATAGTTATTTCTTACTCCAAACTATGTTTGACGACTAGAAGTTATTCCTTTCAGGTTGTGTGTGGCAACGGACTCTTAAGTAGTGTTGTTTTTTTTTCTGTCACAACCCATTGCTTGTAAAAGCATATTTATATTAGAAAATTTCATATAAATCCGACAAACTAGTTTTGCTTTGCATATTGGGAGTCGCGTAAACCATACCTTTATATATGTCCCTACGACTCTTAATTGCGCAGACTTAATCACCAGATGGTTTACGTTAGGAAAGTTTAAATCCAACCCCGGCATTTATAGTTACAGCCTCTTTTGGTGTGTTATGTTTTACGTTCGTGGCCAGCACACAATCTGCGCTGTCTTTATAATTGATGTAAGCAGTTTGCCTGTTCTTCATCGAATCTCGCTGTGATTATGACGGAAAAGGTTTCTTGGCAATCTCCTTGCGACTGTTCCCGGCGTTTATCCACGTATTTAAAGCCACACACTCGTGTACCGTTTTATATGCTTGAATAGTAATCAAGAAAAATACACTGGAAAGTACGATAAGCTGGACCTAGTGAACATATCACAGCGAGAACACTCTTTCGCGCGGTTATATTACTCTCGGAATCCCATTGGAAAGTCTCCGATTATGTCCTTGCAATTGATCTATTCCTGGATCAAAAAGTGTTACTCAGTCCTTAGAGGAGTTTCGTATATTGCATATAAGGATAATACTCTGCTATTAATAAATAAGACCCAACAGATTACTTGTATCCATATTTGTGTAGGGTCAACCATATCAGAGTTGAGGCTTTACTCCTAATAGGAATCTCATAACAGATATACAATCAAGAAGAACTAACACCCTTGCATCCACTGCACACGACACAATTCGAACATGTACTCCCAGTTAACAAGAGCAGCGTAGCGACAAGTCTCTGTCGAATCAAAAGTACATCTTAACGCAATGTATATTTCTCGACTATGTGATCAGTCGATACATTTGAGACTGGTCATGCTAATCATTCTCTGCCTATCATATCAGCCGATAGCGGATACATGAACACTTCAGATTCAAGTAAGGTTGTTTGGTTGTGCTATACTAGTAACACACCTCCAGGGATCCAGAACACGTTTCGATTAGCCCGACAAGTTGTACTACGTTCAGTTTGTTGACATTGACTTACCTCTGCCTACGACACAGAAGTTATATGATACAGAATGTGCACCTTGGAGACAGCAGAGGGTTAGACCAAATTACTGTAGGTCTTATAAAACAATGATCCGATATATGAACATGATTAAACTTCAGCGTAATTCTGACAAAAAGATAGCATTAGAGTATTCTGAACTAATGTTTACTTGTTCGAACTGGACAAATATAAGTAGCAAATAATTTAATAGTTTCAGGTTGGGATTTCGTAAAATATATATTTTCCTCGGAACACAGGTCTCGCTAAGTTATTATATTTATATATTATATTAGGAAGAACTAATGATATATATTAGTCTCAATGCCTCATAGGAGAATGTATCTCCGACAATAACAATAAAACTAATACTTACATCGGATTTACTACCACAACACTTTCTCGAAGATTTACCTTGCACCTCTCTGACACTTGCTCCATTTACCAAAAACTAAATAATTATGACTGTTCCCCTTCTCAATAAATACACATACTGGTTAACAATACTAAAATAAAACAGCACGATACTAACACAAAGAATTAAGAATTATTGAAGCCCTCTACATAACAACTAAACCCGTTACACTCAATAATGTGAATTACGAAACTAGTCACAGCATTTTAAAAGTGTCCAGAATAGTAATAAACGTTACTATAAAAACGTTACTAAATTCTTAGCCATCAAGCAATTATACGTTTAAATCTTGAACGCGCACAGAACGTACTCACATTCTTTACGGTTAAGCAATAAAACTGTTAAATCTAGCACGCTCTTAGAACGTAATCACACTTTCATGTAACATCTCAATATCATAGACGCTCCTTTTAAGTTGTAAATTACTGGCCGTTATCATAATAAAAAACTCAGCAGTAAAGACATATTTTTTAAGAAACCAAAATTAACACCGCCTGAAAGCAATTTGACGAATCAAATCGAAAGTACTCGCTAAAAAGGAAAAAAACGGAACAAGAAACACATGGAACTTACATACAACAATGTGACCTAACTAGTAAATATACAATTCTGCAAATATTATCAAGTAAATACACTCTGTGTTATCTAGTAATGATTGCCTAAATGAATATATGCTGTCTAAATGCACACACTATATGTATATATATATATGGGAAGAGAAGGATGAAGGTAATCCGACGTGATGGTAAAATGAAAAAGGAAAACCAAAAACTGGATGTTTTTTATGTGTACATCAACGTTTCGTCTTTATTTATAAGACTTCATCAGGATGATGATATAGGGAAAAAGATATCATGCAAGCACAGATACATGTAGGGTAGACATGTTGGGAAGAAAAATAAAATAAAATGAAAAATAATGGCAGCGTCTTGCTGGACGTCCGTACTTGTTAGAGAATGAAAATGAGTGGGAGAAAAAAGGGGAAGGGTGGAGGGAGCAAGGACTACTGTGGCTGGCGATGAGAGAAAGAGGTGGGGGGTGAGCAGGGGTAAAATGGATGGCAGAGAGAGATTGGAGGAAGAGGGGGAGGGGGTGTTTGACCAGATGGCTGTGGTCGAGATTGAAGGGCAGAGTGAGTTGGAATGTTTGTGTGTGGGGGGTGTGTGCAGGGAAAATGGGGATGGGTAGAGAGGGAGGGGGGATGTGATTTTGGTGGATGGGCGAAAGTTATGGTCTTAGAGAGCGTTTGGAAAAAATGAGGGAATTTAAGAAGAGGTATGGGAGAAAATAGATGAGAGGGGGAAGAGGGAGGATTTGTCGTGATAGGGTGTGAAATATTTGAAATATTTGGGAAATGATAG
>OY744515.1:174115225-174135225 GCA_963556195.1 Sepiola atlantica | reverse complement strand
GCAACAGTTTCAATCAAGTAGGCCGAACACCTGATTCAATAAATGTAACTCGTCAGACAGCTAAGATGTATATCGAACATGAATAAAATCACTATAATTTTAGGCACATTATCGACAACATTGAAAAACGAGAAAACATGAACTAAATTCACATTTAAAAAATTCCAATATACAACGAATGGCAAACTTCTTACATAATGAAAATGGGGTGCACCAGCATCGGTGGGCTCAACCCATCATGAAGTAGCAAGGATGATATAATGACCGGGAAGCTAAAGCATCGTCCAGATATCCATCGGAAAGGCACGGAATTGAATTGCTCCTGAAGAGGTTTATTAGCACTTAATTTCCAGAAAGATGTAACTGTCGTTATTAGCGATAATACACGTGACAACAGTTATGGAGAGAACGTGAAGTGATTTGCAATTGTATTAAAAAAAGTAGTTCGCGTTGGAAATGTGGAAGAACTTGTTGTCACTCCAGTGTACACCACCCGTTGTTTCTCGTGGCTAATCACTGATAATGACTTGTATGAGAACGTATTGTGAGAAAATCTACTTATAATGGAGAGTACTTATGTTCCGTCTGTCTATACTACTTAATACTATTGTAATTTAAATATGACTATTGACTATATTTTAACGTTCAATTTGCATCTTATTCATAGAGAAATAATTTTCCAAAAAAGTACTACTTTTAAAATCATTGTCTGATTTAGTTGTTAAAGAAATAATGTCGGGTTTTCTCAGATTGAAAGCCAAATCATTTTGGATTTTCTAAGGTTGAGAATAAAACAATGCCCGCATTTTTACATTGGTAACAGTATTATATCGTTTTTTTTAGGTTAGTAGAGATATAATATTGTATTTTCTTAGGCGTGTAGGAAAATAATGTCGGTTTTTGTTTAAATTGGTAGAAAATAATCACAGTTTTAATAAGGATGGTAGGTAATAATATTTTTTTCAGTTGATACGAAATAATGTTGTGTTTCTTAGGTTGCTAATCAAATAATATCTATATATTCACTTCTAGTTGAAGACTGTCTTCTATGTATCAAAGTGTATTTCAAGAATTATAGGAAAAACACTTGCAGTTAAAACTTAGTCGACATTAGTATCAAATTAGCTTAAAATTTACGTGATATACTTACAGTAAGCACTAGAAAAATACTATTATTAATAATAATAGTTATATTTATAATCATTTTAATAATAATGGTATTAATAATTATAAGGATAACAATAATAAGTATTACAACTACTACTTGATATAATGCCATTATAATTTAACGCACATACATGGATAACATGTTAAGAAGAATTCATTTAAGTAATCATGAAAAAACATTCGAATGCTAGTTAATAGTGGATTGAAATAACAATAAAAATAATACTACTGCTGCTAATAATATTAATAATAATAATAACAATAATAATGATAATAATAATGATGAAAATAATAACAAAAATAAAAATGCAAATTGTAATAATTTTAATAATAATAATAATAATAATAATTATACTAATAATAAGAATAATAATAATGATAATAATAATAATATTTGCGAAAAGAAAAAAAACACCTGGAAAAGCTAGTAAATACAACCATTACTTTTTGCTAGCACATTAAAGTAAATATCAGATTAAAAGGTGTACCCTTCTAGAGATGAATAGGGGGAAACTGGAGACAACAGAGGGCATGGAACTGCCAAACCCAGAGGAGATGAAAATACTAGACAAACAGGATATCAATAAATATTTGGGACTTCTGGCAGTAGAAAGAATCAACCCTATAGAAATAAAAGAGAAGATTTGAATAAAAACATTTGCAAAGAACAAAGAAAACTATTAGAAACGACCTTATATAGGATGCAAAAAGGAATAAAGTCCTGGACAGTATTACATATAAGATAGTGTGGGCCATTCATAGGCTGGAATAAAGAAGCATCTTAACCAGAGGACTAGCAAATTAATACCATTCCCAATGCACTAAATCCAAAAGACGATACGGAATACTTTACATAAAAATAAACGAAGAGGGAAAAGACTGGTAATTATAGAATATATGTGTAAGAGACACAAAAAACAGCTGGAGAAATACATAACTTAAGGCACAAAAATGGTGATCACCGCAGCAAGAGACACCGTACCAATAAACAACAAATAAAGCACTAACACCAGAAACAAAAATACAAGGAAATAAAAATTAGAAGAAAGACAACTAAATAGACAAATTATCAGAAGAGAAGAGACTCACAAAAAATAGCTGGGCATAGCTAAAGAAAAATACACTTGCATAGAAACACGGAATCTTTACTGACGGCTGTCCAAAACCATGCAATCAGGATAAACTACATAAAAGCTAAAATAGATCAAATCCAGCGAAACAGTAAATGTAGACTGTGTGGACAAATAGACCAAACAATAAACTACATAATAAGTGAATGAATCAAACAATCCCCAACATAATATAAGACCATACATGACTGTGGTAGAAAAGGAGTACAGTAGGAACTATGCAAACGAATGCATTTTGAACACGCGAATGAATGGTAACCACCTAAAACAGATTAAGTAAATCCTACTTAATATGGATATGCTAACAGATAAGCTAATGCAAACAACGAGACTGGATGTCATAATAATCGACAGAAAATAAAAATCATGCAAATCGTTGATTTTGCTGTACTAGCGAGTCACGTGGGAAAAATCAAGTTGACAGAAAAATGAAGCAAATACACGGACATCGCAAGAGAATTAAAAGGGATATGGAGTATTAAAAAAGTCAATATAATACTAATAATTCTAGGGACATTGGGAATACTTCGAAGAACATGGGTACAGACTGGGAGTAATTGGAATTCAAAGGAGGACTGGGAAAATACAACTGACGTCAATGAGAAAAACAACTTAAATCATAAGAAAAATCCGCGAATGCGGAAATTAACACACAAAAGCTACGAATTGTAACCAGTCACATTGAACTTGCAATAGGAAGAAAACTGAAAATACCAAAACCACATTACACCGAGGAAAAGAAAATGAAATAATTATGATAAACTCCCCGCCATTCAACCCTCCCTCCCCCCAAATATGATGGTACCAGCCTCGGCTGATACAACACAAAATAGTTGTGAAGCGTCAAAGACGTTAGGAAATGCCAAGGAAAGAGAGCACTAACGAAACCTCGACTGGAAGAGTTCAGAGCGAACTGTGATCATAGGAGGCTTATTGCCATCAAAATACAAAAGAATACCAAAGGCGAGACATCGAATCGAAGCGTATGCTGCGATAACGCAAATCTATTTACAATAGTTATCGAAATAAGTAGAGAGTATTGGAAATCAAGGGAGACTTTTTGTCACAAAAGCTCTAGGCAACACCACATGTAATTATTCGTGAGCAATTACTGATTATTACGTGTGTAAGAACTCCTAGTAAGTAAAAACAATAATAATATTAACAATACTGTCGACTCCGTGGATTAATATACAGTATAGTAAACCAGATAATAAGTGAATGCAGCAAAATAACCCTAAAATAATAAAAGAACAAACACGACTGTTTGGGGAAAGTGACACACTAGGAACTATGCAAACGAATGCATTTTGAAGATGCAGACGAATGGTACAGACACAAACCGCAGACAGTACTGGGAAATCAAAATTACCAGATTTATTTACGACATGGAGGTAAAAACAGATACACTCATCCAAGTAAAGAGACCAGGCGTAATAATAATTTACAAGAATGAAAGAAACTGCAAAATTATAGATGTTGCATAGTAAAATCAAAAGGTACAGAAAAACGAAGAAAATACACGGAACTTACAAGAAAACTGAAACGAATATATAACATGAAAACAGTTTATATAATTCTAATAATTGTAGGAGCAGTAGGAACACTCCATAACAACGTTGACAAAAACGAGGAGAAATTGGAATTATGGGGAAGCCTGAGACACTGATAAGGACGGCAAAGTTGAAATCTTCAGGAACCGCCTCGAATGCGAAAAGCAAAACACATACACTACAAACACTTTCCAGCCACATGGAAACTGCAACAGAAGTAAAACAAAAAGATGGAAGGAACACCACATGAACCGAAAAGAACTGAAACTGCAACAGATGTAAAACAAAAATATGGAAGGAACACCACATGAACCCCAAATAAACTGAAATTGCAACAAAGGTAAAACAAAAAGATGGAAGGAGCACCACATGAACCCACAGATACTGAAACTGCAAGAAGTCTTATGAACTGTTGTCTTGCCCCCCAAATTGGAATTAGATTCAGCTGATACCACACAAAATAAGCGAGAAAGATCAAAGAGTATAAAAGAACAAATGAGGTAGATCACTAATCAGACCTCCACTGGATGTGTACGAAGAGTTATGTTGACTTGAGGAGGCTTATTCCCACAAATACTCGAGTGAAGACATATTGTTGTTGACAGTTTTAAATCAATGCTAAGCAACTGTCTCAAAAACGCAAGTAATTTCCAAAGTTTATCGAAATAAACGGAGAACACTGGAGATCTGGGGAGACTTGTTGTCACCCAGATAAACGGGAACACCACCGACTATTATCAGTGAGCAAACACTGAGGATTACTTATGTGAGAATTCCTAGTTTGTTAATAATAATGATAATGATAATGATAAAAATATTAGTAATAGTAATAATGATAATAGTAGTAGGTAGTAACAGCAACAATAATAATAATTATAATAATAATAACAACAACATCACTCTCTCACACACACACGTGTTATGGCTAAACACCCGTTTGGCAGCACACAACATGGTTGTTAGTGGTTAAGCACGATTGAAAGACGGAAGTGAAAAAGCACCAACTAGATCCCTTACTAGCAGCGCGCGGAGACTGAAAACTTAAGAAGTCTTGTAGCTACGCAAAGTACAGAGAAGACTAACACGTGTTGTCATTTTAAAATTAATGGTTAACGCTTCTTTGCTAAAGCATAAATGAGTTTCGATGATTTACAATGATTACCGAAAGAGGCTAATAATGTTGGAAATCTGATGAGACGCGTCCACTCGGATTGAAGGGAACACCATTAAATAGTTTAAGTGGTTCCTCACTGTAAATGAGAAGTGCTCAAAGTCCTAGATATGAAAAAAAATGAAATTCATAATAATAGCAATGCTTATTATTATCAGTATATTATTAGTATTATTATTAGTAGTAGCAGTAGTAATAGTAGTAGTAGTAGTAGTAGTAGTATTTGTACTCACTAGGAGTTCTCACACAAGTCATCGTCAGTGATTGCTCAGTGATAATCACCGGTCGTGTTCCCTGGAGTTTGAGTGCCTGTAATCCTCCCCAGATTTACAGTACTCTCCACCTCTTTCTGATAAGATTTGCACATGGTTTTGATGTATCGCAACAACCGCTTACCATTGATTTATCGGTGTTAACAACCATTCTTCTCCCTTTACATTTTTTGGCAGTAATCCTCCCTAAGGTCTCAGTACTATCAGCAGACTTCCAGTGAAAGTTTGGTTAGTGCTCTCCCCTTTCGTCTTTCCATCCTTCTTGACTATTTTGTGTTGTATCAGCCGAGGCTGGTGCCAGACTTTTTTGTTAGGGGGTGCGGCAGTTCACGACATTTCTTGCATTTTCTGTTCCTTGGTTCATGTTGTGGCGTTTTTTCTGTAGTTATGTTTTCTTATTTTAATTTCGATGTGACTGTGTACCGTTTGTAGCTTATGCGGGTTGCTTTACACATTTGAGGAATTTTCTAAAGATTGCAGCCGTTGTCATCATTTCCGTTTTTAATGGTCTCAGCGATAACTTTAATACCAATTTCTCCTAGTCTTTTTTTCTAGTTTTTGGGGAGTGTTCCTATGTGTTCTTCGAATCTTGTTATTCTATTTTTATTCTTCAAGCCTTCATATCCCTTTGAATTATCTGGAAAGTACCGTTTTTAGGTCGCGTTTCTGTTTATCTGTGGTTTGCTGGCACGGAAAAATCTACGATTTCTCTGTTTACTATTATGACCACCTGTTTCTTTGCTTGTATGAGTGTATTCTAGTCTTAATGTTCCCATTGATTTCTTAACAAGATTAATTATCCTGTTAGATATATTGTACATTTTTTAGCAATTATACATGCTTGAGTGATTCTGGTGTAGAATTTTCTGTAGTCAATACATGCCACGGATACGTTCTTTTTGCAGATGTTTACCTCTTTCAGGATATTTTGATCTATGTATAGTAGATCATGCGCCCATCCTTTCCTTATCCGGCACTCTTTTTTCCTATTTTCTACATTGTTGGTAAACAAATAATTGTTCTGTAAATGCTTAGGATCGTATTTTTGTATTAGCGTTTTTCTTCCTTTGATATTTCAATCTGGCACTTCTGTTGCGTGGATACTTTCTCTCTGTTTATGCGCTAGACATTCATGTGAGGTCGTTATGTTTTAAAACAAGTGTGCATGTATTCAATCGTGGCCTAGTGCTTACAGATTTGCCATTTTTTGAGAAATTGTATTAATCGTTTCTTAATTAATTGATATTTCTGTGTATTCTTCAATTTACTGTAGTTCATGTGTGTCATCCATTTGGAATTGTTGTTTTGTTTCAAAGGCCCTTCCCGTGTCTTACTCCGGAAGGCTTTTCTCTCTCTCTCTCTCTCTCTCTCTCTCTCTCTCTCTCTCTCTCTCTCTCTCTCTCTCTCTCTCTCTCGGGTACGGTTTGTTGTTGATGTTTTTCTCTGTCTACGTTTATGTAAAACAAACTTTTAATTTCTCTTCTGTTTGTGCTGTTTTGATTTTTATATGTACCGTCTCAGTCGTCCTTCTTTTTCTACTATGTTTTGTTTAAGTCTTCATGTTTCTTATTAAGTATTTCCCTGCAAATAACATGTCCGCTCTTCCATCGTATCCTGTGCTCTTTTATCCTGTTTACGGTTTTAACTTCTTTTCGGACCATTTTTTCTCTTTTTACCTTTATATTCATTGATGTTGCCCCCACATATATCAAGTTTCTTTTTAGGTATGTGATGATATCTGTTCAGATGTACGCGATAGTTTGTTCACTTTCTATGTTTCTAATGTTTATTTCTTCTAATCTTCGTTCCTTTGCGATAGGAGATTGCTTTTGTTCTCGGTCATGAAACGTTTGATGTTTTCTACTTCTCTTGCTTATTCTTCAGTGAGTTCTGTGTTTTCGTGGTGTCCGACTTTGTCATTGTCAGTTTCTATGTGTTGCCAGTATTTTAGCTGTGGGTTTATAACACTAATCTTTTTGCGTTATTTATCTTTTGCTTGATTTCTATTCATTCCAGCTCTGAAAACAACTACCTCTTGAGTATTTGCCTAGCTTGTACTGCTACCCTTTATTCCGCTGTATTGTGGTCAGTTGAAATGTGCCATAGATCTTTTATTCGTTGTCGATAGCCTCTTTCTGAGGGGTGGAAGCTTCTGTAGTAGAATTTGATTTAAAGTCTATTCTCTTTTGTGGTACATTTCTTCCTATGACTTTTTGGTTTGTTCTTTTCATTTCTGCTTTCTTATGTTTGGTTTGTGTCGTTGTCATATCTCGAATAAGAGAGCTTACTTACCTGTTTTTCGTCCGTGATCTTGTTCTTGAAATTAAAGGAGCTTACATTCGCAGGATGCGGATGAGGACCCCATATTGGCCATCGAGGAAGCACCTGCCCATCATAACAGCCACATCTTTCGCATAAGTCTCATAACTATAAACTTGATTATGTAGCATTATACAGAGTTTGGTGTTTGTGGCAACACCAGGTCAAGGCTTAGTTTACCTGTGATCCTGTCACATAGATAGCCATCACCTCCTATTTTCTATGATTGGCAAAACGCATATTAACCCATACATGAAGGTGCACTTACAACAGATAGTCCAGTTATACAAGTAATGAATATATCATTTAATATACATATATATATATATATATATACATACATATATATATATATATATATATATATATATATATATATATATATATATATATTAGCTAAGTACTTAGTATACGTTTTCTAAGATACTCCTAACTATAGTATCACAGACGATTGGTTCCCCTCGAATTTGTAGATGACAAATTGAAACATGAGGTCAGTAAATGTATTTCATTATTATTATTATGTTCTCACTAGGAGTTCTCACACAGGTCATCAGTGATTGCTCATTGATTATTATTATTAGTAGTAGTAGCAGTACTAGTAGTAGAAGAAGTAGTAGTAGTAGTAGTAGTAATATAATTTACTAACCTTGAAAATTAATAATTATAAATCAATATTTGTCTTTTACGGGATGTAAAAATTAAGGAAACAATATAAGATTAGTTTTAATCTACAAACATACTTACATTTCTACTCTTACTTCTTCAATTAATGCGATGCATTTTTTACATGGAAATACAAACAAAAGTATGATTTACTCAAAAAACATCTATCGCTATTGTACTTCAAATAACTTTCATTAGATTTAGTTTCTCTTTCGTTCCATCTTTAAGCGGAACTACATTTAAACATGTTCATCAGAAAGATGTGTTTATAACGTGCGAGGATTTAGAAATGGATCCGTTGCTACGCAACGTAGTCTGTTTTTATGGTTACACATATTTGCACAGCGCGTTTCATATATTTAGCTTGGACGATGGGAAATAGTACATCGATGACGATCGTCCTTAATCAACAGAAACCCCGCGACTTGAAACAAATAAAGATTATCTTTACGGAAGTAAAAAAAAAAGAAGACTTAAAAATCAGATGACTCGGTTGTGAAATACTGTAAAGAGAAAGTGTTGCCGAGTTACCAAGATGTTCACGGATCGATTCCTCGTTATGTTTTGTTGTTGTTTTTATTTTTTGTTTGTAAACAACATCCGAGTAATCTCGCATCTGAGATCGTGGTATTTGAGTTATGGTCGGAATATTATGGATCACCCCATGTTGCTACAAAGAACGGCTGGTGTCAAACGTTTCCGCTTCAAAGTGACGTTTATGTTTAGGATCATTAAAAACAATCATTCTTCATGGCAATACTATTCGCCACATCTGACTCCTCCCTTGCATGAAGGAAATAGCATATAAAATATCAACACGAGCTGACATCTGCACCAAAAGAAAGCTGATATATTAATACATGAAAGAAACATTAACATGGTTTAATATTAATCAATATGATTAATGTATATTTTTGTTATTTTAGGTGCTTATTGATTTTATCGATCTATTATGGTACAAAAGATGAGTCAATCAACGTTTACTATATTTTGAACCACGCTGATACATGCTAAAATATTCTAAAATTCGTGAATTTTATTATGTTTAAAAACAAAACGTATATTTTAATATTCAGAATTTGCAATCCACTCACCCGGAGACTTGTGACTTACTCACTACTTACTAAGTTTCTTTTATCATTCACATCCACTCTCTTGTTATGTTGTTTTCTATGGGGCTGTTATTTCTTATGCTATCTTGGATTCCCGATTCTGTCACTCATTTCTATTTCTCGCCATCTCACTTTCTCTAATTCTTTATAAAATAAATGAAGGTGATAATGAAACGAAACAAATAAAAAAATCACAATATCCCATTATAAATAAATAAAAAAATATCACCAAGGTAATAATATTGTTTAACTTGCAGTTGTCGAGAGAAATACATAATTAGTTTCAGAGAAAGAAAGGGAGAAAAAGAGAGAGAGAAACACACACGCACAAAGAAAGAAATGTATTGAAAGAGCGGAATAGCGAGTAAGACGTTACTCATTTGAGAATTAACTATTTAATTTTTTTATATTTAATTGGTTTTGCAACCTAACATTTTGGGGCAAATTTATCTCGAACGTAATTAGACCGTTGTTACACACTTAATAGTTTAAGTACACATGAGAAAAAGTGTAGTTCCATACTATCCCCAATTGTATGAGTGCTAAATTAAACGGACTATATCGAATCAGAGTACGTTACATACTAACAGGCTTGCTGTAATTACTCCACTGATAATCACATTTCATTTAATCATTTTTTATACACATACTCTCGTATATTATATAACTTATCATCGTCTTTTGGGCTATTAAATAACAAAACAAAACAACCGTTCTTACCGATGATTTAAAGCCAATTCACTATTTTACTAATTGCCAGACTGATTCTATGGTCATTATAGTGTTCATATAATGAGGGAAGCTAGGTTTACAAATTCGAATAGCATATACTTATATAAATGTTTTAACTGTTAAGTGTTGTTACTAAATTATGTACTTAACAATGTATGTTTATTGCATCTGCCGTACAATTCTATTTAATTATTTCATCATATAACGTTTGTATATTTTCTAAATATAATATCATATATATATTTAGCCACTAATGTAATTATTAGTTATAATAAATAAATATATAAACGTGAGTAAATTTATACTACCAATATTACTGTAATAATATATATATATATATATATATATATATATATATATATATATATATATATATATCTACTGCTACAAATAGTAATCATTTTGATAATTAAAACGTATATCTTTGTATAGTTTTTTTTATTCTGCTCCTATTTACATAGGTGTATTTTTAATTATGTTTGCTGCTCGTGCTGTGTCTATCCTCTCTCCCTATCTCTCTTGTGTGGTAATTCATATTGCGTTTCAACTTTGTAAAATATATATACTACACACTTTTAACTGGGAAGAAGGACATTTATACTCCTGTTTTATTTATATATGCAGTAAGCCATGCCCGATGACAATATTCAGAAATGAAATTCCTGTCTCGTGAAAGAATAATCTGAGCGCCATTATGTACTAGTGGTTTCATTGAAGACCAACATAATAAATCTGCTGAGCATCCTTCGAATATAGACCCTAGTTTTTTAAAATACCAGTTAAACACAAACATACTACATGTAAGTATAAATAATCAATACAGTAAACTGAAAAACGATTTAAAAGAAGAGAAAGAACAGACGAGAACGATTAATCATGTTATAATTAAATCATTCTCACAATATAGAGATTGTGTCTTCGAAGCATGTGGTAATAGGGCAGATTCTTTCTTTTGCTTCATGGTTGTAATTTGCAAGATATTTCAAGCTGCACCAGTTGTACAGTAAAGAACAGACAAGGTGGTGTTGGATCTTCTCCCTCCTGTCTAGATACGCAAGTGGATACGTAGGTTTTCTTGTCCAATAAAGCCATCTTCCCGTTCTTAAAACGCGCGTTTTCCAATGAGTCTATGGTGCTTTTTAGCCAAAAGGTGTAGAATAAGAGATCGGAACCCCCAGATCAGTAAAAGAGGGCATTCTGTAGCCGTCTTGTCCAAAGCTGTAGCCTATTCTCTTCCTGTTGTTAGGGGTTCGACATGGCTGAGGAAGATTCTACTTGGCTGAGCTCGTTGGGTCATTGGTTCGGTTATATGTAGGATATGGTGTTAATCACTGATAGTCTTAGTGGTTTCTACTTGGCCGGAAAACTTTGCGTCTTTCATTATCATGGGCAATGCAAGTCAAGATATATGGCTTCTCTAGGTTAGTAATCCTAAGATAGCCATTTGTCAAGCATCAGATGTTGTTGAATGCTGGTCTAATTTTCATCATTTATTAATCTCTTCAAACAGAACAAGCATATTCCGATGCTGGGTAGCACAGAGTCAATGCAGTACATGTTAGTATGTATGCTGTTGTCAGAACTTTGAGTTGACATTTATTTTCATTATTTCATATGTTCCCTGAATAAGATGGTTACGCAAAGTTGGACAATGTTGGAGCGATTCTCAAGTTGTATTCTAGACAACATGATACTTAGAGTTCGGTTGTATCGACGTTGCCTGAGATGAAACGAGCAAACTTGAGTTTATATGCGAGTAGTTACTATCGTAGTCAATGAATAATTCATCTAAGTTAGGTTTGTTTCTACTCATGCAAACATATTTCTTTGGAATGCAACACAGAGGTCGTTCGAATAACTGAACGGCTCAGTATGCTGTTGCATTAATTGGTAATTGGTGTATACCAAAAAGAACCTATATATTACATGTAGGAAACCCATTATTTGTCGGTGCGCAGGTCTTTGTTGTTTATAGTAACATAACAGCGACTGTTATTTAAGATGAGTTCGACGAAGTCTGTAAGTGCTAGGTATTTTTTCAGATTCAAAATCTGTATTTAGGCGTAGGCAGTGGTTTACAGTTTCATACGTGGCAGACCCACTTAGAAATACGACTCCTGTTAGCAGTTTCGTCTAAAAGTCATATTCTATGTGCTAAGTGACATTTAGTTGCTGTTTTCTGTTGATTTGCCGGGTCAGAATCATGCTTGTTGGGAAATGATAACTTGCTAAGAAACCGAGACGCACCTATGGATGATTAGACACCCAAATACTTACTCGAGTGTTATAACATGTGCTAAATCGTTGCAAGCGTTGAATCCTTGCCAGATTTTAGAAGAGTTATAATTCTTTTTGTTTCCCTCCACATCTTAAGTATGTTTCTTTGTAAGCATGCCGTTACTCATCAGCCCGAGGATCCATTTTCATGTGAGATGTCGAAGTGCTTTATCTCCTCTGTGAAAATATCATCAAATACTATGATTTTACTAACATTAAGAACACTCACACCGATATCAAGCTCTTCAAATAAGAACACCTCAATTATTATGGGCTCCTGGAGTATGTAAGTCGCTCTATGTTCGGTGATAACTGTCTTGTAGTTGATTCCTATTGAACAATAACTGTTGTAAATTGTTTTAATGATATTTCACCTCAAACGTGGCAAGGCGCCACTGTTTACGTAAGGGGATACTGGGAATTAGGGAGTAGTTCAGGGTGGAATTCTAAGTTTGGAGCTGTGCAGCGAGATGTCTTTTTACATCAGTTTAAAACATCTGCATGTCGGGGAAAATCCAGACAGGAGGGAGGTTCCAGAGGCAAGCACGAGGAAATAAGTTATTGGGGTAGAAGCCACTCCGTCATCTGGGGACCTCCACAGTGAATGGATAGGTTTAGCTGATTGTCGAAGTTGTCTAGTAAATTTACGTCGAGGGTGAACCAGGGCAGTCAGTTCATGGGAGTGCAATCTATTGAAGTATTTCCTAAACGAGCACAAGGATGCTACATTTCGGCGATAAGACAGGGGCTGAAGATCGGTTGACAGTGAGGGACCTATTAACTTGACGACTCTTTCTTGGACCTTGTAAAGTAGGGAGCACCAGCCCAGATGTGGCAACTATATAACATTGCATGGGCGGATGGTGACTTTGTAGAGATACAGGATCATGTCAGGTGTGAGGAGTTTACTAGCACGGTAGAGGGAGCCCACCTTCTTTGCTGCATCCTTGGCAATATCTTCAATGTATTTGTTCCAATCCATGTTACCTGTGAAGGTTAGACCGAGGAGTTTTAATGATGAACTCGTAGGGTTTGGTTTTATTTTCCATGACAATCGGTGGTTAAAGACGTGTCATTGTAGTTATTGAAGGAGAGGGGCTTTGGCTTTGAAGCATTAACATTACACAGCATTTATGACCATAATCCACTATAGCGTGGAGGACATTTTCTAAGGATTCAGCCATTGCTTCGTATATAATCGCGTCTGTTTTGCCAACATGACGAGAGTAAAGCGTGGTGTCGTCAACAAATGAAGCAATCTCAGTGTCAATGTATGTTCATATAGTTTGCTGCTTTGGCCATTTAGTCAAGGTATGCATTGAGTGCGACAAGGTCTAGGGATATTATTCCGAACTGCTTTGCGTACTAATCTAGTGAAGATGTCATAGATGTTAGGGTCTCTTATGAAATAGGCACTTTTCCTTTCAAGATAGTTTTGAAACCGTTATCAGTTAACTTTCTGAAAATGTTATCTCTTACGAAATGGAACTGTGGATGGGGTGATTGCAGTATTATCTCTGATGAATATAGGGCGGTGTTGTGTTTGCGAAGTAAATTCAACACCAGCTTTTTGCTAAGTCAACTGATTTTCTGTTTGAAAAACACAATTATTTATTTAACTTTGCTTTCATCGCCTTCTGTGTAAGGCGTTTCGTTGCATTCCATCGTGGTTCACATTACACTGGTTGGTTTCGGCCCATTCATCTACTGCATCTCCACTTGTATTATGTTTTCTGTATTCCCATTGGTGGATATGGTTTCTGAAGGCGCCAATTACAGTCTTTGGGTTTAAAGATTTAAATGGAATGTATTGCATCAAAAGTGGTATGAAGATGATGTATATATAGGTGATGCTTATTCCCTTGGGCTTAGTTGTAAGGACTTTGGTGTTATTTTCCGCGATTTTTGATGTGAATTCGATGGTTGGGCTATTCTTAGTGTGTATCATGCTTTATTTGTTTTTCATGTGGTTTTTCTCAGATGGTGATCATGCAATCAACATAAGGACGGGGGTGTTAAGATCCACGGTGGGGTTCAAGTATGCAGAAAATGTCACACTGACACGCTCTATAAGGTTTTGAAACAAGTTATAATTTAGTTAATGATAGTCTTTTAATGTGTAATGGCCAATTTTGGTTTTAGAAGCAGGTATTGGTATTTCGTCATGATTAAGACTGGTAAGCTACTGACATTCGCTGAAATTATAGGTATCACTTGTCATTTTACTTGCTTCAAAGAGTTTTTATAGAATTCGCAGAGAATAGTATGTATTAGTAGACAGTGATCGCGACGCAACGCTTCACTTGCTCCCTATATAGGCCACTAAACACTATACTAAACATTATATATATATATATATATATATATATATATATGTATATGTGTGTGTATATATCGATTGACTTACATGCAAATACACAGTATAGCACGAACAAAGCAAACCTTGAGTTAATTGAACTAACCGGAAATTCAAGAAAATAACCAATATATATTGAATGCCCCCAGAACTAGTAAAAATTAACATATAAAATATGTATGATAAGATATTGAGAATAGAGTAAAATCAAAGAGGAAGAAACAACGGACAACTTACGAACGAATGAAATTTGGGGTGTAGATAAGAGCCGAATACAGAATGAGCACGTGTGAATGTAAACAAAGACACATAAATAATTAACTGATCCCCTCTCAGAGATTGGAACATACACTTGGACTAGGGGTAGCCCCCAAAAACCACTATAAAGTATAGCAAGGAATTCATCACCGATAGAATGTTAATCTAATATTAAACAACTATCTTGTTTTACTATATAAATTATGTGTGATGTTTGCATAGGAGTCGGTGAAGTTGTTGCATATATTTAGATATATACTTATATATGTAGAGATAACTATATCTTTATTATCTCTTGTGTTTAAGAATAGTATGTGTCTGCGTATATGTTTATTTAATGTGTAACAGTGTACCTTTCAACTATTGACTTCTGACGATACTCGCGTAGAAAATG
The DNA here is from genome assembly GCA_963556195.1 of Sepiola atlantica. NCBI lineage: Eukaryota > Metazoa > Mollusca > Cephalopoda > Sepiida > Sepiolidae > Sepiola > Sepiola atlantica. The sequence goes on along the minus strand of OY744515.1, from coordinate 174,119,818 downwards.
ATAGTAAATAGTGTCGCGATTTTTTATCGTTGAAAATATTTTCTATTATTCAGCGAAAAAAACCTCTTTCGAAGCCCAGTAATATATCATTTTCTACGCACGTTAATAACGTGTTGAGATTTTCGAATCTTTGTATTGTAAGATATGGATAAATTGGGTTTATATTTACTTTCATATTTATCCATACGCATATATATATATATATATATATATATATATATGTGTGTGTATATGATTGTATTGTATATCCATGTTTGTCTATACAAGCTAATATGTAAATACGCGTATGTATAGGTCAGAAACACACACACACACACACACATATATATATATATATATATATATATATATATATATATATATATATATATATATATATATTAATAGAAAGGGATTTACATCTAAATCATTTTAGCCTGTTAATGACAGTTGAAACCTGTATATCCCCATGGCTATATACGACATCGAGTGCAAATTAGAATTAATCATACATAAGACAAAAACTATGTTCACCTCTCTTTTTAAAACTATCATTCAATCATTGCATTCATTTTAATAACTAATTCATATCACCTCAGTAACATAAAACATATGTTGTATCAGCTCTCAAGTAAGCGTATTGTATTAATTTAATTTTTTACTGTTTCGATGATTTTTATGTATCTTGGTTTTAATGGACTTGGTACAGTCATCGTCATTTTGTACGGCAGTAGACGATGATGCTATCTCTCTTTTTAGGTCAGGTCTATTGTTATATTATTATGTATGTGTGTTTCTAGAAGACATTAATCTGGAATTTATAAAAATATATTATCTATATCATATAGTAAAGTCGAATTTCCACTTCATTAAAGCATAATAGCTTCATAACAAAATCATTCATATGCTGATATGTTCTGGCATTTAATTAGCCAAATCATGCATTTATGTTTCAAGAAAGTATGCTTTCATTTCGTCTTCAGGTAACAGAACATCTTACATTTCATCCGTATTAAGTCGATTTCCCAATTACCACCCCCAAAGAGAAGGATCCTACGATTTAACTCACATTTTACTCTCTACTCTCTCGCCACAAGAATCACCGGGTACTAATCATTCGTAGCATATTTATGATGCGAATACCGCTTATCCAGAATACTAAGATACTCGCTTCATTGTTAATTATTATGCATATTTACTTCTTCGATTTTAACTTTACTTTGCATTTCATACAATTTACATGATAAAAGACAATAACAGTATCCTGGCTATCCAGATAAATAAAACTAACACAGCTTACTTATTTAGCACTCAGAATAGCAGATTACACGATCGTTTCACATTTCATTCCTAAAAAACAATAACTGTTCGCTAAGACTTAAAACGTCTGCTTCGGTAAGCTTTTTCAATTATTTAATATTACAATTACTTATTTTAATAAACATTGAATAATTGATTAAAACTATATAATAAATAATTCTACCGGCGAGAGGGGAAACTATTTACCACTATATTTGATAGGTCGTCTAGCTCCCTTTCGAACTTAGATAATTGACTTCTATTAACTTTTTTTATGAAGATATATCTTTTTTTTTTTTTTTTTTTTTGAAAATCACAATGGATACTCTGATATTTTATTATCAAACTTATACGCTGAGACACTTTTTAATCGCAGAATAAATGATATCGAATCGGATGCTAAATACACGGACCGTTATTCGTAGTGAGGACAACAATTCTTGAATTATTCATGTCTTCGAGCATTTTCAAACATTGTTTTATAACTTATCTTTGCAAATTGCCTCAGTCTAGAACGATGTATCCTTCTTGACCGAAGACATAACATATACCGTTCAGTATCAAACAGAGATTACCCATGTCTTATTAACGCAAATAGGCCATTGTTAGTTGTTTTCGTTTATTATTTTAAAATTTTCAATTTTCTCAATTGTTTTTTTACGGCGACAATGTTTCTATAAATAAACTAGTAAATGACTTAGTCATGATATATTCGATTTAGAGTTATCAATCTTTTAGTGAGTTATAATAGTAAAATATTTATAAAATTAATTGTTTCACAAAAGTGGATACTCAAACTTCTCTGATATTGAAATGTAAAAAGAAGTACGGCATTTCAATTAAGACGTTTTAATATTCTAAGTGTTTCCGTAAATAAGCTTGTCTTTTTTAACCCATGTTTTTATTCATACATATTTTGTTTATATTATTTTTAACATACTTTACTTATTTTCATCGAGCCTGACCCAATGAAACATATCCCCATCTATGAAATTAGCCGATAACAATATCATATTAACTAAAGTTAATTGTTTTTCTTCAGAGTTCATTCGTAACACTAAATTGATTTTAACCGGTAGCACTTTTCATTCCCTGGACTGCCCTCCTCTACTCTATCTTCGATATAAATATTTACCGATTTTACAATATATATATATATATATATATATATATATATATATATATATATATATACACATATATATATATATATATATTTGAATTATAAGAAGTCGAATTGTAAATAAAACACCGTTAGCTTGTATATACTATGAAAAAAAACAAACAGATGATACACTTTTACATTAATTCTTTTTTTGAAGAGTAAAAATATAAATAAAACAAGTCGCGCGTGTGTCGTCCCCCTCTGTATGTGACTCGATGTTGCGAGTGTAAAATGCAGTAAATTTGGGCAATTTGGGTATTTTTGACCCCGCTTTGACCCCCTGGGGGCGCGAACCAGAATTTCCTTGAGGTCAAGGATGCTCCTTTTATATCCAGAACAATTGCCACTACAGTTTGGCCAAGTTTAAGAAAAATTGAATCGATAGATCAAATGTTATGGGTGTAAAGGGTCATTTTTGCTATTTTGGGGGGCTTTTGACCCCCAGGGGGCGCGAACCAGATTTTTTCCAATGTAAGCGATACTTATATTCTATTAGGCACAATTGCCTCCACATTTTGGCCAAGTTTCAGAGAAATTGAATCGATGGATGAAAAGTTATGGGGCAAAACAGGGGGGGGGGGGCTAACCAGATGTTTTTCAAAAATCGGAAAATGTCACTTTCTAACCTGACTAAAGTTACAACTTCATGCAAAATTTCAGAGAAAGTCAATGGATGGTTGTGGAGACAAATCCGGACGGACGGACATGCCTCAAAACATAAGTCCCCCGATTTTATAAATCGGGGGACCAAATAGAACCGAAATAAATTCACTCTAACATATTTTTTTTTAATATTCGAGGCAGAGGATTTACATTCATTTCCAATAGAAGCGACTGATACTTTAATTCGAAGCACGTAAGAAAATACCATGATTGTGATTTGTAGCGAGCAGTGGCGAGTAATATAAGTAATACTCGATCTCAAGTCTTATACGCTCAGCATGTCATATCGCCTTGTCGAACAAACTTTTCTCTCCCCAAATCTACACGTTTGTCAAATCTGTACTATCACATAATCATATTTGGTGTTGAAAGATCTGCTATTTTAATATAACAAGTAAATATATGCTCCCCTCCGGTCGCATATTTTTTCTAGTTTTTTTTTTATTATAGTGCCTGATTAAATGTGATTTTTTACAACTACCACCATCAATGACTCTTTGATTAATTCTATTTATACTTGTATTAAGTTATTATCGACGTAAATTGTTTAAATACATCTTTTAATCTGAAAAATATCATGAATTTATATTTGCCAATGTTAATTAATTAGAAGCTTTAAAAAGAATTCATTATGCTAATTTGAAAGACACGTGATATGTGGGAAAGTTTTGGAATGGGTATAAAGTAGATTATAAGTAGATATAAAACGAGAGCGGTCAAAACTAATAATATAGTTTCGATTTCAGACAGACATATATATAATCTCTATTACAATTAGATATATTGAAATAGGGAAACTACTTAATATTTTACTACACAATAAAACTGTTAAAATAATGTAAATCTATTTGGTAGGTTGTGTATATACTTCTCGAATTAAACTTTTTCTACTTTAAAAATAATTTAACACATCTACATTAATAGAAATCGACGAGGAAACTGTTCTATTTCATAAGCAGTTAACCAAACCCAAAACTAAACTCAAACTTTCCCTAATCAAAGGAAACATGGTACAATTATAAAATATTTTTGTTTTAAAAACTAAAAAGAAAAGAGTTACACGTCTGTATTTACATCTAAATGGGTAGAAAGTGGGTACTTATCTACGTTACATTTTTATACGTAAGGAATTCTCTATTATACAATCTAAAATAGTATTATTATTTGTGTTTTAATTCATTCATAGCGGGTCGGGTCGTTTTAGAACTGCGCTAGATTTTCGGGCACAGCCATATACATATACGTAGGCTTGCTAGTGTGTTTATTAGGTGTACAGTCTATCATCTTGTTACATTTGTGATAGCCATCTGTTATTGTTTTTACTATAGATAATATGTTCATAGAACACAGAAAAACAAACACAGGAAAACTAAAACTTAACAGAAAACATTCTCGCTTCCTATGTAATCATAACGGAGTAGAAAAACTGATAATGTCAACCAGCTGCGCCGGGAAATGAAATCGTGAGGTGTTTTGTTTTTCGTTTT
>OY744515.1:173972725-174110225 GCA_963556195.1 Sepiola atlantica | reverse complement strand
TTTCGTGCATGTTTATTCAGAAGGCAAAGCCACACATACAGGTAGAACATAATTGTACTCGAAACGCAAGGTAATACTACATCGTTATACCCTATATACATCATTGCGATAACAGAGAAGAAATGCCGAACACATGTATAAGCAGTTGTTCTAATCAGAAAAAAAGGAAATTTGAAATCAGGTTGGTGACATATCTGGAAAATATTTATTCCGTTCTCCGATGTTTCAGCGTTTAATATTATATTTGCTTTATCTTGAATCAATCCCTTATTATCTTCTAAGACTAAACTATTGGCGACCAAAAAAATGTGAAACGACTTTAATAAATATTGAGAGTCAATTAAAACTTTTCTAAATATTAGAAACAAAACAGTGTTTCTACCTGAATAATCCTCTATATTGATTAACCAAAAGCGATAGCACACACAAAAATAGCTTATATCATAAAACATACACACTTATTTGCAAAAGGGAGCTAAATAGCAGAAGGCGAAATGACTGCCCACCATGGTCTTCTTCAGCTACGCAGTTTGGGGAAAGTTATAACGAACTTTTATTAACATCTATACCGCCAATGCTTACACACTGACATAACAAAGCCAAACATATACACGTTTATAAATTGATTTATCCCTATTGCCCACCCCCTTTAAATCAAACACATTTCTTCAAACTAACAAACACTAATGTACAATTCACTTCTACACTAGCATGTTCATAACTTCGAACTTTGCAAATGTATACTTATGTTGTGTTTTGCTATTAACTTTTATTTCACTCATAGTTCTATATGGTTACATGCAAGCTTAAGTAAACGTACACTAAACACAGATAATAAATTGTAAATCCAAACGGCTAAACTCATGAAACACGTACAATCAGTAAATGGTTGATAAATTGAGTGCAACTCTCCGATATGTTTTTTTTTAATAAATAATAAAATATTTTGAGATAACTAGATTGTGTTATTTTATTTAATACATATTTTTTAATCAAGCAATACCTAATATTATATAGTCCGTTTCAATTTGCACATACATTTCTACAGTGAGTTACCATTTAATAGGGAATATGTTTATTGCAAGTGAGCTACACATAAAAGGTTGTGTTAAATTTCTCACGGATTTAAACCTAGCTATTTCTGTCACATTCAATGGAATATTTAAGGGAATAGAAAAGCGTTTCCAAATTACTGCTTTTGTGTATATTTATTTGATTTGTGTTTTCTTTATCTCGGGCATTTTAGAAACATTGGAACATTAGATTTTAAATTTTAGTCAACTAGACATGATTTTCAAAATGTTTATTAACGAAAAAAAATCAATTTATGGCAGACATTTCGAGCATACATTATTATTATTGCAAACAATTCATGTTTTATTTTTCCATTTATCAAGTTATATGAAAGTATACATTAATATATGATAGATAATTAGATTGTATGTCCTGCCGACACCCTAAACCCAATTAGATATCATATATTAATTCACAATTAATTAATCGAGAGTCTAATGCATAAATATGTATACATAATTTGCAGACACAATTTTGAGCTATCATAAGATTTTACTTAACAGCGTTTTTCTGCGATTGTCTTTCTCGTCTCTTCATTTTTTCTAGATTTTCTGATATTCACGTATTTTCTGATATTCACGTATTTTCTGATATTTACGCGTTTCTCTTTCTTACTTTCTCAATATATTTGGCTCCTTACTTCTACCTTTTCTTTCTATCAACTCTCCTTATCTTTCAATTGTTTCTTTTACCCCTGTTGTTCATTGTATTATATTTGTTCATGATAAAATTATTCTATGTTGTGTTGATTTCATGAACATGTAGCGGGTAGCACGTGGAGGTCGCCTAACGGATTTAGAATGACACAAAATTGTATGATAATAAACAAAGACACAAGTATCAGTAGCAAATGAAATGGCCGGTTAATTCCGACACAAATGTGTGGGTAAATGACGTGTAATAGATCGATTACCTCGTGAGATTACACTTCAAACGTACGTGATTGAAGCTAGTCGCCACAGATGTTTCGGAAACCGCTCGGTAGTTTAGCTCAACATTTCTAATCAGTTTTGATAGTATTTGAATACATTAAATCGTAGATAATGTGTCCCCCATAAAGAGGCCAAGTAAAAACGCACAATAGGTAGTTTGCGGTTTCTCCTGAAATGACAGTGTTTGTCTTCAGGCAGACGAACACATCAAGGTCGAACACTTGATCTGCTGGTTGAATGATTCTTAAAGGTTCAGTGTTTGTTTATTACACAGCACTCATCGTGTTGCCTTTAATATATAAAGTCGAGTGAACTTTCCAATGACTTTAATTCATGGAATAGGCTGAATAAGAAATAATACATACACATAACTTGTTAGCCATTATTTATCGCGATCTATTGGTTTATACTCTAAGAAAAGAAACACAATTAATTTCAAATCGGTGTCTATATATTATTAACTCACAACATTTTTTATGATTACTAATGTAGTACATGAAGTGGCGGCTATTATATTCCCTTTGTTGCAAGCCGTCTTAAGTCTACTTGAATCACTGGGTTCTAATATTTCGCAGGGTAAATTAATTTTAACTAGACAACTTGTAAAATGTACCAGTGCACACATATGTAATACTCGCTCATATTGTATTACATCGAAGCTAAGAAGATAGGGAATGTTATTATTACATAATTCGTATAATCGTTACCGATTTTATTGTGATTACGCTCTCTCATAACTTACATATCGCTTCATAGTAAAGCAATTCTACCGCATATTCGAGCTTCATATGAAGTTAGATTCACTTTCATTAAACTATGCTTTCATTAATGACACACATCTTCAAAATTTTCAACTTGTCTTTTTAAATAATTCAGAGTTTTACGTGTTATATTTATATTTATGAAGAGGTTTTATTTGGTATTTTAATATCTCTTGAATAGTTTTACTACACATTGACATATTGCTGATATCATTACCTTTCGTCAATTAGTAATCGGCTCGTACTGTTACACCTACACGGAACTTGCCAGGGGGCTTAAAGGAATCTGAAACATCAAGAAACGAAATATAATACCAATAATCATATCAGCACTAGGAACAATTCCGAATAACTTGGTAAAATACTGGGATGGTTTGGAATAACAAGAAATAAATGAAGTCGTCGAAAAACTTGTGACTGCTTCTCTGCTTGTAACCGCGATTTGTAATGAAGAAATTGATAGAACAAATACAAAATAGTATATTTTTAAGCTGAAATAAGACGATTACTAATTTCCTTATATATCATATCGTGAATATTTTCATTAATTTTCTGATGGAAGCTTTTCTATTTATTTTTATTTTATTGTCATGGCTTTTTGGGTGTTGTATGAAAAATGAAAATAATAAAACACAATAAGACTCTTGAATTAATTGTACTTTTGCTATTAATTGAGTTTGAAATAATTTTTTAAAGCAATTTGATACACACGCACATATATATATATATATATATATATATATATATATATATATATTAAAGAAAGGAAGATGAAGATAACAAATTGCATAACATTACATAAAATAACATACAGTTCCATCAAATTTATACAAATTTTATTGCATCGAAAGTTCAGATGCAAGGATTAATGTAACTCTTTGCCTCTGAACTTTCGATGTAATACTATTTGTATACATTATATATATATATATATATATATATATTATATATATATATATATATATTATATATATATATATACATACATATATATATATATATATATATATATATATATATATATATATATATATATATATACGAAGCTGTTTTTCCCAGTAGGCCGAGTGTCTAATCAATATACGATATTAAGCACGTTTGGATTAAGTTATACCACTTACCAAATGTAATACAATTTTATTAACATCATTATTTTGTTTAATGCTACCGTGCAGTATACACACATATAATATACACATAATAGAGATTGATTTAAACAAAATTGATATATCTAGGGTATATAGCATTTTGCATAAGAATATATAACTTAGCAAATAAAATAGGGTATAATAATTATTACTGCTCATAGGTAACGTCACCTTTCTTCCTAGTATACAACACTATGACAAAAAAAAACTTTAAAATTGTTAAAGATTACATTCTAAAGCATATAGGCTATCATCGGTATTAAGCCCTTTGAGATTAAAACATCCTGATTTCTATATGTAATACGTGATTATAGATTGTGTTTCTCCGAACAACAATGTTTTTTCTATATACTATAAGGAAAGTCGATGTCCCCTCTTCCGACATTATAAGTTAAGAAGATAAATATTCGTACCGTAATCTGTTCCGCTATCGAATTAGCCTAAGCACTTGTGTGTGTTGTCAGAAAGTATGCTTTCATTTTGTCTTCTTTCAAAAAGTCTTAGATTTTATTCGGCTTACTTGCCTCGCCCAAATAAGACTTCAAAAGAGAAGGTAGCTGCTTACATCTTATTATCTACTGCCACCCTCCCCGTAACTCTGGTGTCTAATTATTCATCATATAATAATGGGATACACACCGTTTTTTTATTTAATTGCTCATGCTACTCTGTCTACTGTACTTTTTCAGATCGCAATAAGTACTTTCCCCTAATTATTTTACATTACAGAATACTAATATATTCGATGTATAATGACTATTTTTACTTAAAATGGAAAAGCGGAAAAACCAGAACTCGATGTTTTGATCTTCCGTGGGATTTTTCAAAAAAGGAAAACACTTAAAGTGACAAGACTTATAGATTGTGACTAGTTTTTACGTCCATTACGCGTTTTTTTTTTAATATAGTACGATATGTGTGAATAATAAAAAGTTATTAGAGTATCGGGTCCCTCCAGAGAAAGTAAACGGATACAGATTACTTATTTAAAACGCGGATTCCATTTGAGAATAGCAGAGAACGTTCATTCAAGAATGCTTTACATTCGTATTCCCGCAAAGAAACAAATGTCCGCCGAGACTTTAGACGTTAGCTTATGTAAGCTTTGTGAATTATTTCTTTTTTTATTACAGTTACTTGTTTTAGTATAACATATATATGTTTGCTTACCAACCATAAATACCTAATTTAAACATACCATTTGAATATACTGCCGGCGAGAATTTATATTTTCCCTTTACAACGCTGGAGCACGTTCTGACTAATCGCGGAATAAATGACTTACAAGATGGATGTCAAATACACGGACTGTTATTTGTAGTCTGCACGAATATTCTTCCACTATTCATATCTTACACACAAATTATTTTATAAGTTTTTGTACAACCCTTTTTCCCTGCGAATTGCCTCAGTCTAGACCGAATTATTTTTCCATGACCGATAGTATCAGAACATATATTCCATCTTTTTTTTGTTAACGTAGATATATCAATGTTTTGTGGTTTGCGTTTATCTATTTCTTCATTTTCAGTTATTACTCCTGTGTTTTAACGGCGACACTATTTCGGTCACTATACTAGAACAGACAAATGTCGCATATATTACATTTGAGGTTTCATGTCTTTAAGGTTGTTATACATAGATTATTTAAAAATTAAAATATTTAAAAAATTACTTTATCACACACGTAGACACTAAGAATTCTGGGACATTGAAATGTGAAATACATACTAAGCTTTATTTAAGACTTTACCATTGGTTAAGTGTTTTCTTAACACAAATGGGCACTCCGGATATAGGAAAAAATAGCTGCAGGCTGGAAAATGTCCTCTTACCGAGAAAAAAGGTAAACTGCTGCATAAAGAACACATAGTACACTTTAACGCAAAGTGCACTTTGAAACGTAAACACAAATAGATAAACCGAAAAACAATATTGTAACATCGGAAAATATTCGGAGTAAACGTAAAATAAGCACAGGTTTTGATTTTTTATATTATAGGCCCACGGTTTTCTTTAATTTGAAATGGTTGCGATTGATTGGTTAATTTCACATGAAACATATCATTCATTGATTGGTAGTAGGCAGTGGCGGGAATAAAATGCACCACTTGATTTTAACTCTAGTACGTTCAGCATGTAATATAAACTTTTCGAATAAACTTATCGGTCACTTTATTAACACGCTTGACCATTTTAACAACGGTATCCATTGTAATGGATATTGGAGAGTTTTTACAATAAATTAAAGCACAAAAGCTATTTAGTATTGTACCGTACGATAGGAAAATCGTGTAGACACTATTTGAAAGCATATTTCTTTTTGTCTCGAATGGAGATTTTCTTTCCGCTTTAAAAATATTTTTTAAACATGTAAATATGAATAAATATAATGAAGACACTTTTTTCTTAGCTACAGACGTGTTTAAAGTTACACTTTTTATATTACCGAGGAGCATAGATATAATGTAGGAATATCTAACTTAACCGTAATCTCTATATTTTCTTAGACAAACCTAATATTAAAAAAATATGAACTAATCTTATCCTTATGCTGAAAGTAAGTAGAAAAAAGCTATATAGCCGAAAGTGAAGATTGTTTTATTTTTTCACTAGATACAATTTAGTCATTGGTTTAAAATGTTATAAGTTTCATTTACAGCTAAATAGGCAAAAAAGGTGGTGCTGATTTTACGGGAAATTTGTATAGGGAACCGATCCCCTTCTCTAACTTCGAAAATGTTCCATTTGTTTTAAATTCCGTTTTCTGCGGATGTTTTTACAGATTGTTAACATAGAATGGGTAATGGTAAAATAGTTAAAATCCCGTGACTTTTTTGTTTCTATTGTGAATCTTATTCTTGTAATATATATTTTATACTGAATAACGCAATTAATTACACTCAACCAATATACATCATGTTTACGTATTACACCTGTGGGACTAATCCAATAAAAGAAAAGTGAATACTCCCTTATTTCAGTTTCCACCTTAGATCAGTACACAAAATGTTCATGCGCAAAATCTGCTTCAGCATTTCACTGACACAAAAACTAAGAAACTACAAAACAATAATATGCGGGTAAGAATATCCTTTTTTATGTACATTCATAGGTATCGTAGCTTTTCATGTCGTTACTTTTTTTCCCTTTTATAATACCGGCTTACCACGTTCATCGGTTGAATACTTAAGACTAGTACGTATTTACTGTTAAACCGCTTAAATTCTTCGTCTACCCCTACACAAACAATAGAGCAAATAGTGTCCTATCACACAACAAAATAATATTTTGGACTTTGTTCTCATCGGATATAATCATTAAAATAATGGTACACGTTTATTTGTTTTGTACAAAGCAAGTTTACTCTTGCATTGTATATAACTTTACGGCTCTCATTTTTTATCTTTTCCGGAACATCATATTTGAAGTAACGAAAGGAAGATGGTTGGCTGGTTCTTTCCAATGAGAAACACACGTGATACATGCCTCTGCAACAGAATTAGATCAGTTGATTCTCGAAAGTTTAATGAACACGCTAAATAAGAGCGTTTGGTAGCTGTCTTCAGCGAAACTTTAAGTCAAGTCTAGAGTCACATGAACAATATAGATATCGACATGGAACAATGGTTTCGGCTCTTAAACAACAATGATGGCTTGTAAAATATTAATCCTCATATAAGTAACAGCCGCCACAAAAGTGCAGACAACCCTGTAGATATGTGTGTAACAACGTATGGTATGTGTTTGACCGGGATAATCATAAGCAGTAAATAGTTGTATAGTTTAAGGTTTGTCATTTAATATATTGCGTTAATCTACTTACCCGGGTAATGCCGTGACGATAGTAAAATAGTGTGTCTAAAATATTCAAACACATTAAAGTGTTGAGCTTAGAAGTGTTTAAAGATACCATCTATATAAGGGTATTGAGTATTTTGAATTAAATTTACCCGCTTACAAAATATAATACTGTATTAACACTTTTGTTCCCAGGTAACACCGGGATTCTTTTCCAGTATACAACTCAATAACTACACCCATTGAAAATATTGCTCTTCGGACAAGCAACATATCCACACACCTGCTCTAACTAAGATGTCGAACGCTTTTGAATTTTATGGATACCAGTTACTAACTGTAATATAGTATTGTTACTTTTATTGTACCTTGGCAACACCGTGCACAACGTGTTACTTGTCTAGTATATAACAATAAAAAACACCTTGAAGCTATTGCTTCCGGGCAAGGCGGTGTTAAAACACACCTGCTCTATCTAGAACATTGATCACGTTTGCATTTACATATAACAGTTACCATATTTAATATGTTTTTATTAATTTTATTACCCCAGGGCAACGTAAAATATAATTTAATGTATAACACTCGATAGCACATTACAGTTATAGCTCCCGAGTAACATAACACACGTATTCTTTATTCAATATTGTGCAACGTTGGATGAAGTTATCAAATGTAATCCTCTATTATTACTGTCATTATTATTTTATTTCACTACGTGATTTAACACGCTTAGCTTGAAATTAGCATTATATACTAATGCATTGTATCTGTAACAGCTCCGGGACATTACTAAGTTCTAGTCTGCAATACAATAATATAACAAAACACATTGAAGTTATTGCTCCGTGGCATCATGGCGTTTAAACACAACTTCTCTAGCTAGGGTCCTTAACACTTCTGGATTAACATTAACCACTTATTAAATATCATACTATATTGTTACTTTTATTGCTCCCGGAAAAGACCGATTGTCTTATCAAGTATACAACACAATAACTAAAGAATTGTTGTTAGTTCTTTCCGGCAATGCGCGTTTAAATACATATCCTTATTTCTGAATATTAACGTTTAATTAACATTTAACACTGACCAAATGTAATACTGTATTATTACTATTATTTCTCCCGATAAACACCAAACATATTGTCTATAGAACCCCATAACAAAAACATTGCAGTTCTTGCTCCTAAAAAAATCCTAATTATGTGGCCATCTTATCACACTACATTTAAGAGAACTTATGTTGATAATAGCAACAGTCTGTATGAAAGCATACTAGACATTAAATACAATATGTAAGCTTAGCGTTTAAAAAAGCCTTGAGGAAGGACTCGGACATTATTTTACTACATATAACATTAATTTACGGCTGAAGTTGTTGAACCTCCACGTATACTGCGTCAGAATGCATATATATTTTTAACTAGATATTATTTTCCAATGCAACACCATATAAATACATACCAAATTTGTAAGTGTGTCTTATGTTGTTTTTCTACTTTTCAGACAGGAAATGTGATTTGATACAAGAAAATTGTATTCAGATTGTCATCTACAGAGTGACAGTTTTTTATTTCATAGCTATTTGGTGTAGTTTGAGCAGTCCATCGGTAAGCCAGAGATCGAACCAACAACAATTTTCTCGATAATCACCGGAATAGGCGTAGTTAGTAAATGATATTTGCAATATGTTTATTTAAACATTGCCCGCCACTTGACAGTGTTAAATGTGTTTATTTACAAACTTAGCTCATACATACATATATTTCCCCATCTTTTCGCAATGATGGTATCCCTACCATTCAATACAATTTAGTTGGTTACAATTTTCGTGGCCAGTGTGAGGCTGACTACGTGGAGCGTACCATTCAGCGATTAGAGGTCAGAGTTTCCCAACACATCCCTCTCTCGATACGTAGGCACAGACAGTGACCGACATCCGGGCGTTTACAAGCTCATGGGTCGACCATCGGCGACCATTTATTGGAGTGCCAATTATGGACTGAGGAACATTCGGATGAGGCCTTTACTGTTTTGCACAGGGCTCGCTCGAAGAATCACCTTAAGATTCTCGAAGCGGTCACCATATACTTACGAAAACCGTATATGTGCCACTGATGGGTACATTTTTTTTTACTCATTCGATAATCCATGTATTCACAACGATTTTAATTCGCTATTCAAACACTCTATTTTAGTCGACGATATATCTTGAAAATGAGTCGACTCGAAAGACGTCTTCATTTCACCATCTTTTTTTTCTTTTTTCTCCTACATTCATATTTTTTTGATTTTTACCGTTTTACTAGAGTAAGGAATGAATAATTTATTCTTTTTTTTTCTGGCTTTAGTATTATAGGCCTCTTTGTCCTTGGTAATTATGGCTACCTCGCCATTATTATTAAAATCAATATATATATATATATATATATATATATATATATATATTTCAGAGAAAACATCTTTTTAATCAATGAAACGGGCGGGTGGAAAAACAAGAATATTGCTAAATTTTCCTTAAGGCCTTATCGTCTTACCCTCATTAAAAAAATGTTTCCTCTGAAATTTATCCTACGATTTTGTTGTACGCGAAATTTTCTTATATATATATATATATATATATATATATATATATATATATATATATATATATTAAAGGATAAAATAATCCGACGGTACGAAATTTAAATGAAATAAGCGAAATACCTAAAAAGCTCAACGTTTCGCCCACATTTTATATGAGCGAACGAAAAATGCAAGAAATGACAAAAAGACGAGAAAGTCTATGAATTATGAGAAATATATATAGTGGTAGGGTTAATGTAGAGAGGGAAGATATGTAAATATGTATAGAGTCACACATAAATACATAGAAAAAAAATAGTAATGGGAATAAAAAGAAAGAATAAAGAGTAGAAAGGGGGTCCAAAGGAAGACTAATTCAACACTCAGAGAATAAACCGGTGTCTCGATATATCTTATTTCCATGCATAATTGCTTTTGATGGTTTAGGGGAGAAAAAGAAGAAGCCCATTCTATGTTTAATTTTATTTGTGGAAAGGGCTATGAGTGCAAGTTCAATTACTCGACGTGTTGATTTATTAAGTTTTATCTTGATTAAATTAGATGTATCAAAGTCAAAACAATGCCCCTGCTCCATAGTGTGAGCATATAGGGCGTTAAACGTGTTGTTCGTTTTAATCACTCGTTTATGCTCATAAATCCGCTTGTCCAGACTAAGCTGCGTCTCCCCTATGTAGATCTTATTACAATCTAGACGTATATGCCCGCTTTGCCATTAGGTATAGTGTTAAGTTTAGATGATTTGATTAACTTCGTAATACTTGCTGAAGTTAATTGTGTTAAGTGTATGCTTAGTTTATTAAGTTTTGTGTCAATGGAGTTGTTATTAGAGTTAGTCGGTAGAGCTATATGTCTATTTATTATAGAGCTGGTTGAGGAGTTGTCTTGTTTGATATTTGAGTGAATTTGCAGAACTTTTATTTAAGAAATTTTGTATGAAATACATTGGGTACTGTACTGTTTTGAGGGTGTCTTCAATGTATATTATATGATATATTATAAGTTTTGAATTAGTCTTCCATTGGACCCCCTTTCTACTCTTTATTCTTTCTTTTCTTTCTCGTTATTAATTTTTTGATATCTTTCTTGTTATTAATCTTTTTGCTATGTATTTATCTTTGCTATGTATTTATCTTTGACACTATACATATTTACATATCATGTTTTGCATTTTTTCGTTCGCTCTTGAGAAATCCTATATAACATTTGGACGAAATGTTGAGCTTTCTAGGTTTTCGACTGATTCCATTTTAATTTCATATATATATATATATATTGCAGATCACGGGCACTTCCATGTAGCTAATATCTTGCGTAAAGTTCACCATAATGTGCTTATATGTGGAAGTATATTTGAATGTTATACTATTTGTTGGAAGATATATTTTCTTAATATAATAAACTGCAGGTGTTTTCTGTTGCATTTAGATTGCCATTACTTTGTTGTTGAATCATCGCTTTTATATTTAACATATCGGATTAAAGCACATACTACTTCACTTTTAATCAGTCTTGACAAGCCCAACGATTCCGACGCTTAATGCAAACTATTTTCTTATCTATTAGTCGAAACTGATCAAGATAAGAGTTGTTGCAACGACAGTACCGTGTATTCTACATGGTTTTACCGTAAACAATAACACACGAAAGATAATCAAACTAATTAAGTAAAGAAGCACAGACAATGTTCTCCCTTTCATAATGAATAGGTCGCCATAATTGTGGCATTGATACATCATAGATTGTATACATGATATTTTACATGATAGATTATATACGTTATGCTAATTGACAACTCCGAACAAACATTTCGTCCGTTCAAGATGTATTAATATGAAGTATGTAGTGTTGTAGTGTGTGTAATCGATACGTATCTGTCATAGTGACGACGGACAATTAGAAAACAAAATGGAGAATACTGAACGACGAAGAGAAAAAAGTGAATTCATTTCCTCTTGAGAATGATCAATAATTGATAAGAATCATACTTTAGAAATGATTGATCGTTTTGAATTTTAGAACGTCTCATCGCTAAACATTTTTGTCATCGCAACGATTGTTTATGAATATACATAGATAAGCAGACTAAAACCTACATATAAAGTTGTAACTCATGTATGGTAGGTTATTCACTGACTGTAACAAGGTTTTGTTAGATAATCAGCATTATATATATATATATATATGTGTGTATATATATGTGTATATATATGTATATATATGTATATATATATGAATATATATATATATGTGTATATATATATATGTATATATATGTATATATTTGCATACATATATGTGTGTAAATATATGTATATATATGTTATATATATATGTATACACATATATGTATATGTATATATATATATATGTCTATATTTATGTATACATATATATTTATGTATACATATATATATATGTATATATGTATATATGTAGGTATATATATGTGTATATATATGTATATATATGTACATATATGTATATACATATGTATATATATATATATATATATATATATGTATGTATATACATGTATAAATATATGTGTGTATATATGTATATATATATATATATATATATATATATGTATGTATATATATATGTATATATATATATGTCTATATATATATATATATATATACTGACACTTTGTTGCAAGCACTATTTTGATAAATATAAGGCATTTTAATTAAGAGTTTTAAAACTACTGTAAAATAAATTAATAACAAGAAAGTGCAGTAATGAAATTACTTGATTAAATAAAACAAGAGACATTTTATGAAAGAAAAATTCGCGCAAATTAAGAAAAAATGACGACATGATACTTCATAAGCAACAAGAACAGCCATAATTACTGAAAATGGATCAAATTGTTTTAGTCGACAGAATATTTTAACAAAAAGTTATTTAGACAATACGTAGATTTTATTGATAGACACTGTGAGAATTGAACAGATTAAAAAAGGCCGGTTGCTATTAAAAATGTTAGGCTTATTTTAACTTACCAAATTCGTCAAGTACATTTAAAAAAAAAGCAACCGTAAGTCGGTTTTAGTGGTACACCTATTAATACAATTATGTAGCCTTCAAACATCTATGTTCATATGATTATATAAATGTATTAATATTATAATAAAAGAATACGGATACTAAACTATTTTTACACACACTTTGATTATTTAAATTCATTGGAGTTAGGCGTTAACCATTGTAAATCTATAACACGAAGGTTTCTTAACAAGCAACATATCACATAATACTGCCAATGGTTTATTAGTTTTTAAGGGACATTGGGCAAAGCCGAGTCGCACATGTTATAAAAAATACGAAACAAAAAAAATAATTCACCAACTAAATTAGATAAACAAAAATAGTCTGTCTCTTTAACCGTATTTTGTTTGCGCACAATTACATTGGTCAATTGATTGCCCATATAAAATGAAAATGTTTCAAGTTGAGATCTCATTGACCATATAAGTACACACTGCGGAGTTTAACATAAAAAATAAAACTTTATTCAAATTGCGAAAAGTGGTGAAGCTAAAATGTACGAACATTTGTGCAGGTAAAATATGACATAACATATAAAGATACTACTAGATTCCATCTCAAATATGTCAATAATATACCTTCAAACCTAGGAAATATTGTACCACATTTTATTAGGAGAAAAATAGCAAAAAAGCGTCATTTATGTAAACATTAAATTTAAGGGTGAGCTTATCTATAACGTTACATTAAAAGGTAATTCGTTCAAATTAAGAATATTCGTAATGTACAATTCAAATAAATATCCTGGGTATAGACTGGATAGAAAATCTTCAGTAATTGAATATACCCATAAATAATTTCTGTCAAAATCTCCAAACATTAAATGTCCAAGAATAGAGACATAATAAATAATACAAATAACGATTTTAAGACGTTGTTCTAATGGACTGAGAATATGTATTTATTGACTGCCATGTTTGAAATAAAACGAAAATAAATTTCAAGAGGATGTCTTTGTATTCTCACCATTTAATCAAATTGACAAGGAATAAACTACTCGAAACATAGGAGTATTATCTGCAGTAGAGTACATCATTGTGGCTCTCGCCCGCATTCTATTTAAAAAGGAAGTTATCTGGGTTCGTGCAGACTTTTTCACAGGATTTGCCTATGCACTAAATAATTAATACTACTAACAGAGTTTCGCTAAATAGAAGAAATATTTTTTCAACGGTTGAATAAAGTGAGTCTTATTTGCAAATACCTGTTGACGAGTGCTTTAGATCCTTTTGTATAAATACGCATAAGAGTTAGGCCAAATTCAGATCATTACTATTTAGGGTTTAGATAATTTCTAAGAGAATAATGGGCACATTGCTTAGTGATCTTAATTTTTTCGCAGCCTACCTAGTTGACAGTCTAAAGAGTGGTAAAATGCTCGTTAAACACCAATAATATGTACAGGAAATATTAAAGAGAGCTCAGCAGTATTGATTTACATTGAAATGCGATTTTTTAATTGAAAAATTAGATAAGTTGATCAAATGATAGAGAACAATTGTACCAGACTGAACCCAGAGCCATGTAGTGCGAGAAAATATATGCCGGATTAGGACATTAATAGTCACTACACAGGTTTTGGGGGTAGCAAATTATTATTGTGTGTTATTTCAAATATGCACAATTTGCCATCTCTTTTGATTGAGCTATAAAAAAAATAGGAGAATATGTTGGATTTACTTTCAAATTACACCTGGTATTAGAGCTATTTTTATGAAGTACAATCCAGATCTCGAAATCATAAATGAGATAATACATATATATATATATATATATATATATATATATATATACTTATTTACTTACACGTGGTTTGTCTTCTAGAACAAATCAGCGTGACAAGACCTAACGAGTTTCGAAATTTGGACCACCGACACCGAGAAATCCGCTAGTGAAATGTATCGGCATTTTATCATTAGTATTTCATTTTATTTTCCATACGGATATTAAAACGTATTAAACTATATATATGAAAAAGTATTTGCCCTAATAGGACGTATAATTCATTGTTTCCGTCATCACGGACACGTGATCCGCCATCTACAATTCGTCAACGTGACTAGACCTTGTAAGTTTCGAAAACTGGACCCCAAAGACTAACGCTCTACCACAGAGTCATGACACCCGCTAGTCGTAGTAAATGAAATGTATAGTGATTTGTGCCTAACAGGCGAATTGTCAGGATTGTCGACACTCAATAAAAAGTTCTCGTTATAACCATGAAGCGCTTGTATTTCTAGTCACATAGAAAAGCTGTGATACCGTCTGATTACAATATAAACATTCAAAAGTTGTATTAAATCGTATAGATATTTTCTAAATGTGTTTAATACATTATATGAATATTTATATCATTTATTCACTTCTATCTCTCTGTATATATAAATGCATGCATATTTATATATATATATATATATATATATATATATATATATAAAGAGAGAATTATGTATCAAGTGTAACATTTATGAAAGTGCTTACCTGAAATTTATGCTGAGACGTAGCCGTGACCAGTTAGATTACAACTATTACAGTTACTTATTCTACTTTGATTTAATTGTGAATTTATGTCCGATATCCTGTTTAAGATACTCTTCTTGAATGAGTAAAGTTTAAAGTCTTTTTACTTCTAGATAATCATTATTATCATAATCGTTATACAAACGTATAAGTATGATTACATATTTTAAACATTACATTAAATTAAAACACTTATTAATGCCATAAAGTTTTCCTACTCGGTTATTGTATATACATATACACCTATGTAAATTAGACAACCTTGCTTAGAAAAAAAAGTCACTCTTTCCCTAAATGGCCAATATAGCCTAGACATATTTCATAGACGTTAAATAAACATAAAGATAGGAAGTGCAAAATAAAAAAGTTATAGATAGTTATGAGATAAATGGTTGACTTGTTTACTTAACGATAATTTAGGTTCATGAAAATAATTTAAATATATTGTTTTAAAAATATAACTGAATCATAGAACTAATGCATTGTTTTCATGTATTCTGAATTATTAAAAATATAAGAGAAAGTCCTACGGAAATAAAACAAAAGTCCAGTAACACACATTTTTTATAATATATATATATATATATATATATATATATATATATATATATATATATATATATATACAATGTAAATACCCTGTCTTCCGACCCCTTGACAAAGGGGAAATAATCATGTGTTGTCTCCTCGTGACACATACTGACATTCACGCACATTAGCAATGACGGGTCTACACACATGTTTCGAACATTACTTTCCCACGAATTTAGAACCATATTAACACAGCCTTGACCAACATTTATAAAAAATATTTCTATAAACTTCTTACTTTCTATCACCTCATCAAGACACACATAATCGACATCACCACATACACCTAGTCCATAATATACAGGATTGAAGAACTACTATACTAACTCCTGGCTCCTCTCCCATTTACTTAAACCTCTACTCCCTAAGTCTTCCGGAGGTTACATCTACTCCCACCAGAACAACGTAAGCAAAACAGATATGCTTTTTGCTTTTACCCCTTCGTCCGTAACATATTTGTACCCGCATACCATACAGTAGACATATATTTTGAATACATCTCATCCAACAACCTCTATTGCTTCAGCCTAACCAGCACTGATATACATCACCTCCTAAACATAATTATAGGCAGCACATATTGTACATACCAATACAAACAAATGTAACAAATAGTAGGACTGCCGAATGAACAAATAAAACAAAAATCAATAAATAAATATATATAAATAAATAATAATAATAATAATAATAATAATAATAATAATAATAATAATAATATTACTAATAATAACAAAAACGACAAAAATAGAAAAAGGAATAAAATATCGGCGAGAATAATACACTATAAGATTAATTAAATAAAAGAAATACATTATTAGAGGTAACTTAATTTTAAATCGTCTTGCGCATCATTAAACAGACCCAGCTGAATTACCTCTCTTCCATTATCCTAATTAGCATTAGACAGACACGAGCGATGAATGAACAAATACCACTAGCTTGAATTAAATTAATTAATAGAATATATATTATTAAACAAAACAATAAATGAATTAAATAGTAATATACACAATAATAAAGAACTAACAACAGATAATTAAATATTTAATGGTAATATTTACTGACACATAAAATAAAACGAACAAGTAAGCGCCAAAAAGAACTATTAAACCTAGCCCCAAAATGTCACATTCAAAAAAGATTTAACCACATACAAAAAAAAAGTTGAAATCGAACTCTTATTTCAAAACATTAATACACTAGCGAAGAGAACAACATTCACATACATCCAGACACCCGCTACCTTTTTAAAGCGGAATCCATTAAAATAGAAGCACCTCCAATAAACCGCAATTACTTACTACTGACCTTAGAAAAGCTGCTAAAGAATTAAAAAAATCACACAGACATTATTATTAAACACGCAGATAAGTCTAACACATTCGTTATAATTAGCAAAGAACAATACTACTCTAAATTAAATGACATTTTATCAGACACATCAGAATTTAAAAAATTACAACGTAACCCTACCGACCAACTTAACACACACATCAATAAATTAATCACAGCAAACAACGCTTATATAGATTCCATAAAACAAAATCATCGGCGAGTATAAGCCCGGTTACATATACGGAAACGTTAAAACACATAAAATTAACTACCCACGCAGACCTATTATATCTCAAATCCCCACACCTATACACACACAACCCAAAACCCTCAATAAACTAATTACAACTTATCTGTCACCTAGCTATAGAGTAAAATCATCAGATTAATTATTAGATAGCCTACATACGGTACAACCTAAAGATGAACTGTTAGCTTCTTTGGACGTTGAGAACCTATTCACAAATGTCCCAGTACACGAAACTATTAACATAATTATTAACAGCATATACAATAACCCAACTCTCCCTGCACTCAAAATAAACCCAAATATATTACGCAAACTAATAATTTCTTGCACCACTGAGGTACCGTTCTATGGTCCTATTGGTAACTTATACACCCAGGTAGATGGGGTTTCCATGGGATCAGCCCTAGGACTATTGTTCGCTGAATATTATATGTCTAAGCTAGAAATGAAAACATTTAATATTGTCACTAAACCCTTCATATATGTACGATACGTATATGCCATTTTCCTACCAACAGAACACTTATCTAATTTAACTCAAATACAAAAGGCTTTTAAAAATAATCTAACATTAAACTTCACACAAGAAATTAATATCAACAAAAAAATTCTCTTCCTAGATATAGAAATAAAAATGTCTACCGATACATTTAATACCTATCCGTATAAGAAACCTACTAGTAAAGATTCCAACTTACTTAATTTCAAGAGTGAATGCCCTGATAAATATAAAATGACTCTTATAAAACACCTTATCTTTCGTGCCAAAAGGAACTTCTTCAAAAACGAAATATTATTTAAAGCAGTTGCCGATATTAAACAGACATTAATTAACAATAAGTTCTCTAATTATATAGTAGATCAACAAATAAAAAACTAACTGCCATAAATAAAAACACTAACGACTACATAACTAATGATAATATAAACGTGTTTCATTGCAACCAGATGTACTCCAACTATAAAGTAGATGAACAAATTATCAAAAATATTATACATATACACATATACCCTGTAGATAACGACTTTAAAATTAGAGTTATTATTTACTACAAAATGTTTAAAACTAGCAATTTACTAATAAAAAATAATCCTACCGACAATGGCTTACTAAAAACTAGTAATACCATATACGTGTTTAAATGTCCTATCGGAGAATGTGTCTCTCACAACATCACGTATATTGGCATGACTAGAACCAGTATTTAACGTCGATTAAGTTGCCACCTGACCACCCCTCAAAGCTCCATCTACAAACACCTTACAGCATATAACATCTCCAAAGATAATTTTAGAAATATCTTAACCGGTAGTACATCCATCCTTGCTGTGTCATTTTGCGGTATTCGCCTCCCCATAATGGAAGCATTGTTCATTCAATTAAAAAAGCCCAAACATCGACCATGCTTCTTATGTGAGGTGCGAAGGCGTGTTGAAATGCTGTTGAATGTTTTTAATGTTTTTAATCACATGGAAACGTCTTTATAAATTCACCAATTTTATTTTGCATTGATCAATCATCCGCCTGAAGACGACCAATTATGGTCGACAACGTTTGCGTCAAATATGGAGATTTCCTACACTATATAGTTAATAGTACAAGATCAATCGTTCGACGAATAGTAAGATTGGATCATTAAAGGAATACACGTAAGTTGGCACTCCTGTTCAACAAGATATGTATAAAAGAAGGAATGTAGCCTAATTATACAAAATATAAATATATATATATGTATATATATATATATATATGTGTGTGTGTGTGTGTGTGTGTGTGTGTGTGTGTGTGTGTGTATGTGTATGTGTAGGCCTCGTTGAAGAATACGGTGCTTTCTCTTTTTGGGGATTTTTCTTGTTAGCTTCTCGATACGGCGAGCATTTTTTCTCTGTACAGATCTTAATTTAAATATTATTGCGCCGATTGTTTTTTCGTCGGACTGCTATATAAGAACAACTCTAAGCAAACATTAACAAAATATAATTTAATACTGGCACTTACGCCTTATCCGTATTCCATTATTCGAATAAAATAAAAAATGATAAATAAAGTAAAAACAAACGAAAAAACTGTAAAAAAAATAACAACAAAAAGACTCACGATAAGACATACCTCGGAAAGATTTCTGATGAAACAACACTCGGAGCCATTATAATTAAATTAACAGTTGAACACAGAAAACTCGCTCGTCGTGCCGAGAAGCAAACTAAATGAATCACAGAGAGAAAGTCTCCTAGTCTTTAATGATGGTTGCATTAATAATGATTGTCTGCCTATATATAAATATATATATATATATATATATATATATATATATATATATATATATATGTATACATATATATACATACGTATATATATATATATATATATATATATATGTATACATATATATACATATGTATATATATATGTATACATATATATACATATGTATATATATATGTATATATCTGTATATATATATATATATATATATATATATATATATATATATATATATATATGTATTACTATTTCATGAATATTTCAGTATTTACTTTAACAGTGCCCCATACGTAAATAGAGCTTGGTAGTAAGTTATTAAAATATATTTATGACAATTAAGCTACATTCTCCGCGCGGATGAAACACGGAAGCCTCTGTGTAGCTTAATTGCCATAAATAGGCTCACTGTACATATATATATATATATATATATATATATATATATATATATATATATATATATACGGATATATTAAGCATATAGTATGATATTTTTGTTTACCCCTTCTTATTCCAGAACGGGGATATTTAACTCCAAGATCGTGTTCCGTGATTTTGAAATAATTGAATAGCACTTTCACGCTAAACATTTTCGAAGTAATCTTTAGATACTAATCAATTACCAACACCATTTGTTTTTAAAAATTGAATTAAACAAAAATTAGTGGAATTTTAAATCATCTTTGTATTGTTTATGATTTACAAATCTTAAACCGAATAATTGGACAGAAGAAGCCTTAAGGATAATTAACCGTGTTGCTTTAATAGTAGTGTCTGCTTTTAAGTATTGCGCGTTCAGTTTCATATCTCAAATGTTTTGACACAAATTGTTGTTTTATTGGCACCATGCCGTCTCGTTTATGACTGTCATAACCTCGTAATTTAGCTGCGTTCACAAACGGCTACTACATAACAAACAACGCCGCACCAATTATGAAGATAACATTCTCTTTAACATTTTTTTCTACATCAACTAAGGCGAATAACATATTTTTTTATAATTTTCATCTGGTTTATATTACTTTAGAAGGAAATAAACGTTGACTAAAATAAGAAATACACATTTTAAAACCATATAAAACACGAAGATTTTCCTCATATTTCAAGTTACTTTTGTTCAAGATTTTTACAATAGAAGAACAACTAGTGTTAACTCACACATTATTTTTATTCTGTGGATCTGAGCAGAAAACGTGTATTTTGAACAAAAAACATGATTTCTATCATTCGGATTATCTGCACTACTGTTCTGATATTGGATGTTATTCTAACAAGGTTTCAGTCCATGTATCTTTTAACGAACTTGCAAATCAGTATTTCCTACGTGAGAACTTATACGTAATTTACAAATGAAAAATTCATTTAATCAACAGGATTGTTTGCTGTGGTCCCGTCAGATGTGACTAGGTAGAAGTATTAAACAATGCTCATTTTATAGTTAGACACGTCTTTGACCTTACTTATAATTGATTTAAACTTAACATTTTCATCCGTGGTGTCACATGTCCAAATAATAGAATTAATCAATCCTCATCTAAAAAACTCCTAAACATTATTTACACGTGTTGAAATACTTTACATTTTTCAAGTGCATCTTTCCGAACTTGGGAATATGTATGTCTTATTCGGGAACTCGTACTGGAATTTGAACTGACCCCTTTATATTATCCACGCGGGTAAATTATTTCGCCAGCGCTTATTTTGATGTTATTGCGATTTTATCACTTATACGAAAATAGGAAACATTGTGAAAATAACGAAGATCAGTTCAGTAGTCTGAATAATTGAAATAATACGCCTCATTCATCAAAGTATAAAAAAGAAGCTGATGACGAAATATAAATTATCCAAATGAATTAATGCGAAAGTTATTTTCATTTAACTCACCTATATTTCAATAAAAACAGGTTACATAGAAGTTTAAAATATTTCATATATAATAGACACGACGGATCGAAGGAGAGTTATTAAATAGTCTAATTTGCATATCTATTTCAATTACTTCATAATTAACTAATATTTGATGTTATTTATTTCTAATTTTATTGTACTGTCTTTGCTACATACGTGCAATGGTTTCGTCAATAGTAAGTAATACAAATAATTTGATAAACAAAAAAAAATAACTTAAGAAAAGCTATCAACATCGCTTGCTAGAATTTGTAGATTGTCTATCTATATCTGACTGGCTAATGCGCCTGTATCTTCGCATCTCTCCCTCTTTCGCTTTATATCTCTCTAGTTAACGACGCTGTATTATTTAATTAAATTAACGTCTGATGTTGCTGCGATGATAAGAACGATACTACATATTAGTCTGCGCCAGAGGACAAAGGAGCTATAATAAAATAATATTTTTCCAACTACGTATCTTTAAATCCATTTAAGAAAATTATGTATTCTATGTTTGTATTATCTTTTAATGGGATGTCAGCGTATGTAGTTCGTTCATCACAACACCCTCTCAGCCTAGCAAACATGTGTGACTGGAGGTAGCACACATTTGCAAGTAGCTTCTCAAGAATAAAACCATATTTAGATTGCATTTATACTTATATGGAGTAAATCTATAAGCGTTTCATTGTTGAATGCATCAATATTAAATATCGCTCTCGTCTGTTTCATTGAGAGTCTTCTAATCATTTACTCAAATCAAATTCTAGAAATAAAAAAATAAAAAATGGATCCTTGTTTAATGAAAGATACTTTTGTTTTACAATTAAACAGCTATTTGTAAAAACCAACATCCTGAAAGAAGATAAAGGCTTATGCGATTGATCGATAGTTAGTTAAATGATGAAGAATAATATGAAAGCGTTACTTATGACAAATAAAATTAACAAATATTGATTTAGCTATTTTATATAATTATTTTATGAAATTAAATTCGAAGAATTCCTAAATGTAACGTTTTTAGAAAAAAAAATGTTCATGTAAATTTGCTTGACGCTTCATGAAGGGATGAAGAACGGAAAGTCATTTTCAGTTCTGCATGCAATACAAAAGGTATATGTGATTATATTATGAAAAACAATTGTTCTTACCAACATTTGTAGGGTCTGAGTTAGCGAAAGCTATTATCTCATTCATAAAAATAAACTTTTTAGGAAAACTATAATTACAATCATCTACCTTCTGGGCATCTTTACGGTCATCTATTTATGTTACGTGGTTATAAATAACTACACTATACAATGCGAGTAAAAGCATTTATTTCTCCCATTTGGAATGGCATTGGAAGACTGGATCGATGAATAAAAGCGTAAATATAAATCTGGTATTCCTGAAAAAGATTTGATTATGTATATCATAGTCTATGAACAGCGATCGAAGCCACTTTAGATAAGCAAACACACGCGTGTAACAAAATGGAGGACAAAAGCATATACAATTGTAGATAAGTTATGAAGCGACTACTTCCGATAAACATACCAGTACATCATATGATGAGCGATAAAGACGAATATAGCACAAATACAATAAGACACTATGTCTAATCACAAAATAATTGAACGTTTGCCAGAATATCAACAAGCATATATGAACAAAAATCAATGATAGACATAAAAACGTCGCATACACTTATCGTCAATAATTAAGGTATTATTATGAGTAGAATTTGCAAAACCTATAAAATGTCTTGTATATTCAATTTGGCGATGTGTTAGATGGTATCTGTGTTAGAAAATGCATATACTTTAAAACATTTTCAACTGACCTTAATGTATAGAATCATGAATAAATACATTTTAAAGACGACACATGTTAATGAGTAAACAATAACAATCTAAAATATCGCAATTATATATATATATATATGTATATATATATATATATATATGTATATATATATATATATATATATATATATATATATATATATATATATATATATATATATATATATATATATATATATATATATATATATATATATATATATATATATATATAACAAGGGGTAAGGTAAATCAAAATACCTTTAAAAGCATGTTAATATGCAATGATGTTTTATAAAAAAGAAAAAATCGAAACCGATTTTTTTTTATATAAACTACCATTTTTTGTTAGTTTATATTACAGATATATTTCGTCGAGTATAATCGGATTCTTCGGTGTAGTTAGATTAGATGTTAATGGTCTGTTGGTGTCAGATGTTGTAGTCGGCTCATGGTGTTTTTTTCTTCTGATTTTTTCTGTTTAATAAAACATCATCGCATCTTAACATACTTTAAAAGGTATTTTGATTTACCTTACCCCTTGTTTTTAAAATTTATTTGGATGTTTTAAAAAAGGTATGACCACCTATATAAATACATATCCACGTGCTGGCGTGATTTCATACGAGAAAAAAAATACCATGAGCCGACTACAACATCTGAGACCGGCAAACCATTAACATCTGATCTAACTACAACGAAATGGCTGATTTTACTCGGCGAAATATATCTGTAATATAAAGTAAAAATAAAAAAATGGCAGTTCATAAAAAAAAAGTCGGTTTCGATTTTTTTTTTGTTATAAAACATCATCGCATCTTAACATGCTTTAAACGGTATTTTGATTTACATTACTCCTTGTTTTTAAAATTTATTTGGATGATTTAAAAAAGGTATGAATTCCTATATATATATATATATATATATATATATATATATATATATATATAATTAACAGCATGCATTAGTTTTATCTTTCATCGGTATTTCGGTATAAAGCGGTCTTGTTACATATGCCAAAATGAACTGGTTAATCAGTCGATATTTTTAGATTTTTGAGATGCGGATTCATATTTTTTATTATTTAGATTTTTCGGACTAATGTTCACCTCTTGAGTATTATTCTAACAACATTTTGGCCGCTGTACACTCCGACCTTATTTAGGTATATCTTGTCTAATTCGACAATATTTCTGTTAGATTCGGAAGTTATTAAATTCCAGGGGATTGCATTCTCTCGTTCTGTCAGCCATGACCGATTTGAAGTCTTAAGTAATTCGCAATAGTATTCTTAGTATCGCCCGCTCTTAGGATTGAACCTGAATTTGACAAAGTACTTTACCCGCTACCCGTGTGGATTAAAAAAGAGTTATTTACGAAATTCCATACGGATTCACGAGTCTGGTAATAATACTCCCGAATCTGATAATAATATTTCCGAGTCTGAGAGTAATATTCCCGAGTTCGACAAGATACGCCTGAAGAAGATCAGAAGTGTCCTCTATCTAAAACCATGTGTGAATAACACTATAGATAAAAACAGTAGTTAGAATAATTCAAATAATACAAATAAACAGCTGATGTTTTCTAATGTGACACACAAAAAGTTAATTTTCCGGCTAATGTTTCAACACATATCTCAGGTATAACTAGGTGCAGGCATGTGAACATGTCTATGTTCAATTATGATAGTATGAATCGTATTCAGAATGTTAAAATAGCCTGAATTAATGCAATCTTTTGATATAGCACATCAGCCATAAAAAATAACATTTAAAAATCATAATATACTAGAAGATGCTAGAAACTCCTATAGTTAAAACCTATCTACTCGCTCATAATAGAAATGCAACGAAACGTCTTAAGACGGAAACACCAAAAATAAAAATAAAATTAAATGATTTTAGTAAGACTCTAATTTAAAAAAAAATCTAGACAATTATACAATAAAGTCTCTCATTTTACTTTAACTAAGTTTGTCGCTGTAATTATAATAGTTGGAATACAGTAGTGCGCCATTTTATTCTTGAAGATTATTTTCATATCTTTTTTTTTACTGATATGATGCATTCATATCCAATGTTTATTTAGCATCTTTTGACGGTTTTTAAAGATGGCGAGGCCATATTATTTTGACATGAACAATGTGTATTAGTCTTTCTATAGCACGGCCTATGGTTCT
Organism: Sepiola atlantica; assembly: GCA_963556195.1. Classification (NCBI taxonomy): domain Eukaryota; kingdom Metazoa; phylum Mollusca; class Cephalopoda; order Sepiida; family Sepiolidae; genus Sepiola; species Sepiola atlantica. The sequence goes on along the minus strand of OY744515.1, from coordinate 174,084,003 downwards.
GCTTTTATTATGAGCGAAGATCCAAGTAAATTGTTTTACACTATAGCAGTTTCCGACATATTCCTTCATGTAAAGATTCTTAAATATTTGTCTTTATTCAGTTTATCCAAATTTAGTACTTGTATAAAATTGAAAAACCTCATGAGAAATAAACTATTGTACATTTGGCTATTGCATTTTAACTCAAAACAATTAAGTTAAAAGAACAACTATCTCTAAGACATATGATATCCGTTTTTCACAGATATTTCTTGGCAAACTAATGCCAGTTGCACATAGTATCACACATATCTTTCACCGGCAAGAGTGGGTTAGTATTAAATATCATATTCGAATTTTGATATCAATATTTACATAGTAATAAGGTTTAATGCATTCCTTATATTAAATATGTTATTTTACAGGCGTACCTCAACGTGTTTTGTCACCAAAACCTAAAGCTATGTTTCTCAATACCAATTAAATACTATTGTGTTTACTGTAATTTATATTGAATGTAAGATTACGAAATATTATCTTAAACGTATATGTCATTACACAACTACTATCATTATATGAACGGGTTACACATAATTAGCTGTGGCATAACATAGTTATAAATGTTCGTTATAAATGATATTCCTATTTTCTGTCACAAATATTCATTAATCAAATCGGTGTATACAATAGCTATCCGTCGCGTTTCTTAATATTTGGATTACATATATAACGAGTACATTTACGCAATCTAACACATTATTTTTCTATTGAGACTTTGTTGTTCCGATTAAAACGTATATCCGCAAAGCGGCTGCTTATTTGATTGATATACGATGATTAGAAATGTATACAATGATAGTTCATAATAATTAGTGTATTTCTGTAGAATGCGCGAGGATTTGAACTTGGAATAACCGATCTAATATTTCACGAATTAAGTTATTCAAAAGAGCAATGCTATTTTTCCCACACATATATACACGCACATGTAAAAGATAAACATTCCTGTTGAACCATTATTTATTCGTAGACCATATATGTTCCTGAATGTGTTGTATGTTTTTAATTACCTCTGCCCTCCCGACATCCCCAACCAATTAAATACAACAACTAACTTTATTCCCAGCTCCATGCACTACGGAAGCTCTCTACATTGACCCGGTATTGTATATAGACAGAAACTGGATACGGTTGTGTAGTCTCAATTTCGCAGGTTTGTTGGGGGTGGGGTGTATCACATCACAGTGGTGATTACTAGGTGTAAATTGACACAGATTAGAAGTAGATGTCATGTATTTTAAATGGTTTTTGACTCTTTATTCACAAGGAATATTAAAAAAAAATAATACATATAAAAGTGTTTTATTATGAACTGGAACTATAACAAACTTACACAAATACATGTGTATATTCCGTGAAACAAGATAAACACACGAAATAATGTTCTCTCTCTACCCCCTCTCTCTTTATCTCTTTATGTCTGTCTCTCTCTATATATATGTATATATATATATATATATATATATATATATATATATATTTATATATACATATATATATACATATTATAAATATATATATATATATATATTAATATATAAATATATATATATATATACATATATATATATATATATATATATTAATATATAAATATATATATATATATATATATATACATATATATATATATATATATATATATATATATATATATATATATATATATATACACTAATATTGTATATTTTATAAACCAACACTGGAGGTTGCTGAAGAACAAGAAGAAAAAGAAGAACCGTTTTGGGTATGCTGAAGTTGGATAAGAATAGATGAAGTTGAATAAATCACCTTAGCGGTAGCTGATGGTGCCTAGAAGTGAATAAAATCCAAACAATTTCTTTTCACCGCCGGAAATTACATTTTACAGGCGCCATTGTGGAGACAACTGTTTCGTAGGCCGATCAACGAAGCTAGCGCAGACTTGCTCTTTGTGGTTTGGCAGCGATTGGCGCACTGAAAAGTGTGAAGAATATATTCGCACAAAATCGCCGCTTACTTTAGACTGAATTTCCTCTAACGAACGCCTTCATTGTGTTAAGGGCTAGGCAAGGGCGGAAATAACAGCTGTTCAGCTAAACACACCTTTTTCCATCGTAGATTCCACTCGCCGGCTGCGACATTATGCTCACTCATTTCAGATATATTTCCTTTTCATAATCATTGTTTTGTTGTCTGCAAATTCCATAAAAAAAACTTGACCTCTACCACACAAGATATATTGCGGCAAACAATGCCGCTGTCTTTCAGAATAAAGGGAACAATGCATACAAATGGAGGTGGTAAACACTGGTTTACATATGAGCGAAAATTGAAAGCGGGAAATATTTTGCTAAAAAAGAAAAAGAGAAATGAAGTAAATTGATAAATAAACACTAATAAAAAAAACGGCGGACATTAAATTAGAAAAATAAACGAGAAAAAGAAATTTAATAAGTAGTCACTCGTACAAAGTAAGAAAACTTAGGATATATTTACTTTTCACATTTATAATGGTTCATTCTTAGCTTTTCTTTTCGTTTTTATTTAGGTTTATCTTTTCGTAAAAAAATCCTATGAAAACAGATTTGATTAACGTCACCGTCTTCTTGGGAATGGTTTCTTTCTTATTGGATTCTTTTCATTCGAAGTTTTGATTTCCGTTCAATTCAAGGATTAATATATAAACATTGATGATAGGAGTCAGAGAAAAATCGAAATCGCTACCCATATTACAGAAAGGAACAGGAACAACCACACACCCATACACCCCCACACACACACCCATATATTAATATATATAGATATAGATATATATATATATATCATTATTTTATAACATATTTTAAATTAACCCATCTGCACATGTGTTTCATGCAATCATCAGTATGGAAGCACACCATCCCTGCCGTCGCACGGTTCGAACCGGAGTTCGATAGTCATATTGACTCAGTAGTCAGAACGTGTATCGATGTGTCCGTTACCCATTGCTATAGAAATAAAAAGAGTAGATTTACGTCTAAATTGTGAATTAATCGGCCATATAAACAAGTCGTCAAAATGAGTCAATAGGCTTATAGTATTACATTGCGCTATATATAACGGATTCTGTTGTATTTACTAAATCCAGCGATAATTGGAATACTTATTATAGATAATACTTTAAAATTAACCACAATACACACCTGTTTAATGACACACAAGGAATCATCAGTATGAAAGGAGACACCCCCTACCAGTTGCACGGTTCGAACCCCAATACAAACGTCATCTGTGACTCAGTAGACGGAGCGCATAGGGATTATATATATATATATATATATATATATATATATATATATATATATATATATATATACATACATATATATATATTTATAAATATATATACATATATATATATATTTATATATATATACATATATATATATATATACATACATATATATATATATATATTTATAAATATATATACATATATATATATATATATATATATATACATATATATATATATATATAGAGAGAATCAAATTGAAACTAAAAGTAAACTTTTAGTAGATAGAACCTATAGTGAAATGGTTTAAGCTCAATATACGAGATTATAAAGATAGATGAAAGAAGAGTGATAAACATGTACGAATGTCCATGTTTATTTAAAACTTCAATTGTTCAATTCTGATATATTCTGTAATAAAATGATGTTTATTATTATTTCCTTAAGGCAAGGCTTTTTAAAGATCGAAATCTTATCATCAGAGTAATTATATAGATAGATAAGTTGGCAGTGGTAAAGCCAACATTCAATATTTGAAAAAAATATTAAGAAATGGAGAGTGAAACAAGTTCGTGTAAAAAAATATGGGGTTTGCCCTGTTGGTTATTGTCCGTTAATAAGGTGCCCAATGAAAGAAGATTTAGATGGAAAAGAATTTTTTTCGTGAATGCAGCATGGAAAAGCGTTGAAAAATGAAGTAACTCCAATTAGGTTAAAATCGAAGGTAGAGCGTACTTAATCGGAATTAATATGAGAAATCGGGCAATTTTAAAAATACTTCCTGGGCCGGAGCTGAGTTGTGTACAAATGACTTAGATAGTTAAATATTTAAGTAATTCTAAAAAAAATCCTTTAGTTAAAGACGAGGCCAACATGAGGAAGTGGGCTGGAGAAAGGAAAGTGAAGGTGGGAGGGTTAGTCGAATGGGTCATGGCTACTGCTCGAAAGGAAAAGGGACGGGAAGGAAGGGTTCTAGTGATAAGGTTATTGTTGGTAGGAACTAGATCCGATGCAAGTGCGGATTGGCTATAGGTGAAAATTTAGGTCATTAAGTGTATATCTTATTTAAAAAAAAGGGGCGGCCGTAATAAAAACGGATTTTGAACGAAAGACAAAAATAATTTCGAAAGTTAAAAATGGTTTCCGTTGGGAAAATTAGGGTTCCAATTAATGGAAAACTCTTATTTAAATGTTGAGAATGTAATAAATCGGGAAAAGACTAATGTTTCATAGTTAAATGTTCTAAAGAGTTTAATGGGGTTCCCAGTTGGTTAAACATATAATTAAACATTACAAGCGCAAATGTATAATTAAATAAGACAAGCTCAATGTATAGTTATACACTACGCCTGTCCCACTCAATCGTATTAACGATTATGGTTGGGAAAAATGTTTGGGATGATGTTAGACTGCTTGTAACAATTGATTTCTATTATAAGTATAATGGGGTAGGTTGGTGAAATTATGTAAACTTAAATATATTGTTAGTTCGTTGAAGTTATAAATAGCTTTAAATGTGGAGGCAGATAGACAAATTGAAGGAGTTACCAAGGAGCGTTGTTAAAAAGTGAGGTAAATGGAATCTACAAGCATTATATTGTTAGTAAAGAGACGTATATACAGGGTCGATAGAATGGGGGCAAGGGAGATAAAGATAAAAAGCATGAAAAACAACGGAAGAGTGTATGCGAAAGTTGGCAAATAAAAGAAAGAAAAAAAGAAAAAAGTAAGAAAAGAAACAAATAAAGAAAAGAAAATAGGAATTATAGTGTGGAGTAGAAATTATGGTGTTGAAGATAAAGTGGTTTAGGATCGGTGGGGTGTAGGAAGAGTAATGTTTGTTCTCAATTAACAATAAGAGTTGATGTAGTTATTATGTGTACTGGGGTGGTTATTTGTAAGGTTGGAGAAGTTAATAATCAAAGATTAACAAATTAACAAATTATAGAATTTAAAAAATTGGACGATGCTAGAAAGGGGGTTGTTGGCTGGAGGGGGGTGCCAGAGGGAGTAATGCAATTAATGTATTTAAATTTTCGGTTGTGTCTGCTATTTGAGGCTCATTTTTAGAGTTTATAATATTTATGCTCTTAGATGCTGTAGGTATCATAACTGTTTCTAGTGTACATACGTAGAAAGCAGATCATGTAGTGTGTGAATACCTTTTTAATATAGTCCCATGTTGGGAGTAGGAAGTGTTTTTAATGTGAAAGCTTTTTATTAGAGTGGATAGAGTGGTGCTTGTGTTATTGTGTTTGAAACAGTAGACATGGTTTGGGATTCGGGTTTTAATGGGAGAGGCACTTGCCACAATATAAGTGTGTATTTTGTATGGGGTTGTTGTTATATTATTTGTGTTATTAATAGTATACGCTTTCTGGGTTTGTTTGCTCCAGTTTTGGGCCAAACTTAAGTCGAGATTGTTAATTGGAGAAGAGGAGATACTTTGAGGGGTGGGATCAAATCTATTATTAGTTAGCGGAGGTTGTTGGTTAGCGTGAGAGGTGTTATTTAGGGTTTCGTTTTATACAGGGAGTTGTAGATGGGGATAGCTATAGGGTGAGTGGGGAATTTGTATGGTGGAATTAGTTTTCATAATCGTGTTTTGGGGGAATTGTTTAACAGTGCAGGCATAGATCACGTTACTTTGTATGCACTTATCATTTAATCGGCATTCCCTACATTTCTGGAAGTTGCAGTTATTAGTGGGGCGTATAGTATGTGCTGGTTGTTGGGCCGATTAAATTTTGTTATTGTTAGATGTGATGATGGTTTGTGCTATATTGGGCATTGTGGAGTTGGACATTTTAATAGAGTTTTTATTTAAAATAGTGCTGTACTTATGCGAGTGCTTGAATGAGTTATCTAAAATTTTGAAACATTCCTTAGCTATATTTGTTTTCACATTACAGTTATAGAGTGAGTTAAACCAAATAATATTCTTTCTTCTAATTTGTTTATTTTTACTGCGATCTTGAGGGTAAGCTGGTTTGTCAATATTGATAGTTTTAGTGCGACTATTTATATATGCCTTGGGTTCCTTGGGTAGTATAGTATTAGCTCGCTGTTTACCCTGTATTTCCATCTTGTGTGAAATTACATTTAAAGATTTGTTCTTCTGGATGAAGGGATACTTTTCATATTTAATTTTATGAGTGTATCCCGAATTAGGAAGTGCGTTATTATAGAAGCTAGAATGTTGTTCGAAGATGGATCTATTAGTAAGTAACCTTGAGATTATATTGGAAACTGAAGTTTGAAATAAATCTGGACATTCGTACGTGTTTATAACACTTTTTACATCTATCTTTGTATATATATATACATGTATATATATATATATATATATATATATATATATATATATAAAGTTATGCATTTGTGTTATTGTTTTTTTATTGTTGATAGTAGCGTTCCCATTTCATTCCGTATAGTTTTTCGATTAAGAGTAATGCAGAACAGCCTTTTTTGTTGTCCTTAAGTTTATATGACGTATTTTTCGTGAATGTATAGACCTTTAGAAATAATATACGTACGCAAATAAATAGAAAGAAAGACAGATAGCGAAAAAAAAGAGATAGAGAGAATGGTGCACTTTTTTCTAGTAATGTTTCTTATTCATTTTAACACCACGCATTGTTATGTTTTTTTCAAAAAAAGAATATCATTCTATTACGAAACAATGGTGTAAAAATATTTCTAAATACCCTTTCTAATTCAAATCAGCGAAACCTCGCCTTCAGACATAACGTGATTTTCTGACCCAGAAGTACATTACCATCGGACGATGATGAAAAAGAAGAAGAAAAAAGAAAACCACTCTTTGACAAGGAGAATTGTTAATCTCGAAAGGTAAGATTAAAATACATTTTATTTATATATACACCACACATTGTATTGTTTTTCCAAAAAAATACATATATATATATATACATATATATTTATGTATATAACATTATATATATATATATATATATATATATATATATATATATATATATATATATATATATACATATATATATATATGTATATATATGTTCATATGTTTGTGTGCAGAATTAACTTCTAAATTACGTACTCGATTATTATGTTTTTTTAAATTACGGCAAATATGGTTAAAAATTTAAATAGGCTATATTTTACTAAATTAAGTTCAATGAAAAAGTCTTGTCGTGTATTTTGAACGTATATATTGACACAGCCTCTCGTTTAAATGCTAAAATATTTCAGATTTTTATTAGATTTCGTCTATAATCATTAGCCGCTATTGAAGCAAGATTCCTTGCATTTTAATTTCTTCATACTTACCCATAAACTTTAGATTGTAATTATTTTTGAGAATGGAAAAAAAAAATCGATTCTTACAAAATTGATTTAAAAATTTTGCACATAAGGTTTATGATCTTAATCCTTGTAACGTGTCAGAAAAGTTATGCAAAATTGTTATGTTATGGAATTTATTTTAACCGTCGTGGGTCTGGTATTATCATAGAATATATATATATATATATATATATATATATATATATATATATATATATATATATATATACGATTACTTTTATTTAAACAGACATGTACAAAATCTGCGACATCAGCATGTCGATGTTATCGATCAGCAGCTATTATAAACTGAATTCTCATCAGACAGAATTAGAACCCGATCTAAACTTTCGATCATATTTAGAAAGAATGAAATGGAGAAAAAAGAAAAGATATTTAAAATTTAAATTTGAAAAGCCACGTGGTTGCGAATTTAAAGAATCAAATTAAAAAAATATACACACATTATCAACTCTTACTTGCAACTATAAAGTAACGTTGAATGAAGTTCATTCATATCATGTATTTCTGTATGTATCTGATAATTCATGTGAACGTTTGAAAGTATGTTTTATTTAAGAATGAGTAGCGTTTTTGTTTTAGTATTGCTTTTGCTATTTAATATAAGTTTATATTTTTTCTTCCATGTCGTCTATGTGTTATTAATGTAGCTATATAATACATTTTATTAAATGTTTAACTATTTTTTTTAAATTATGATTTTTTTCCTAATAATGTTCATTATTATGGTATATTTGACTTATGATTATACATTTAATGTTTATTTCGTTGTATACCTTCATACCTTTATATGATAATTTATTAAACATGAGAACATATTTAATAATGATAACGAATAGTAATACTACATTTTTAATTTTGATACATTTCGGTGTTTTATTTCAATATTTTATATTTAAACATTTAGTCTTTAATTTCAAAGTTTATATCTTCATTTGTTACTCCTTAATTTGAATTTTTATTCATTACATACAATATTTTATTTTGCTATTTATAAATGATTTTAATTTTTATTTGTAATTTGTATATGTTTATTCTGCCTTTTTAATGTATTCTTATAAGTTCCGATTGTAGTTAATTAGATTATAGTTCCATTTCTCTTATTCACTGTTTATAGTGCAACGTACACCACTTTTAATTATCTATCAACTTTACTAATACTATATATGCCTTTTTAATTTTATTTGGTTTATTGGTTTTCTATTTTGTTACAGTTCTAATTATAATTAACATGTTCTTGTTGAATTAAATATACAATACATATTATGTAGTTAATTATGTTGCTTATAGATTATTACTTCAATAATTGTTTTATAATTGATTTACTTTTCTTTAATTCTTTATATATGCTATATTTTAAAGGATTTTTATTTTTCTGTGTTCACCTTTACTATATCTGATTTATGATTCATTGTTATCCTTCTGTTCTCTATTATTATTTATTAAAGTCATTTTTACATCTCATCCAGCGACCTCATCTCGCTTCGGCCTCATCACCACTGATATACATGACCTCTTAAACATTATAATCGACAACACATATTTTACATACAAAAAACACATATAAACAAATAACAGGAGTGCCTATTGGGGGCAGAGTCCATTCCTGGATAAATTAGAACGCCATGCCTTCAACCCTCATCTTCTCCACACGATACGTGGACAACATTCTGATCCTTTCATCGTCGCCAAAAGAGGCTAACACAATCGTCCACACATTCAACAACACTGACCTACCCATATAATTTACTATAGTACACGCTGACTGCTCTTAATCCTTAGCACTTTTAGATGTCAGCTTCAACATTTCTGCAGTACGAAACTTAACGACTAAATAATACAGGAATACCGCATGTAGAGACATATTCATACATTACATTTACATGTCAGCTTTCCCTCGTGTAGTTAAACTAGGCTATACTGGTAATTAGCAAACTCGCATTCGTAAGAAATGCAGCAATGAGGCTGGAAAACCAGCTGCATCGATGAATTCTAACAGGCACTAAAGTCCAATAGATCTTCCACACTCATTATTAAACACCTCAGGAACCCCTGGAACCTCTGAAGATGGACGTCACAGCTTTTCCCAGCACCTGCCTCCTGAAGTTGTCGCATTTAAACGACAGGATCACCACAAGTATCAGCAAAGCTATACGCGAGGAAACCCTCAATATGAATCTAACACACACAGGTCTTTCTCTCCGACAACAATTGACAACACAGAACACTTATTACAACAATACTGCCTGCACCCTGTCGAACTGCCCCATGAACACCACGGACAAATCCCACCGCACGTACACTGCATATCGTATACAGTGCACAACATGCAAGACAATATACAGTGGTAGTACGGTGAGGTCCCTACATGTTATAGTCAAAGAACACCTACAAACACGTCCCTCTTCTTTCCACAAACACATCCACGAATGTGGTAACACCAACAATCATTCAAGATTTATATCCTAGCCACGAAGAGAAACATTGGCAACTTTCTAATAAAAGTATCGATACCAGTAGAAAAAATATTTCACCAAATAAACCACCAACTCGAATTAGGATCAGCATTTCTAGTCTGATACAATTTCACATCTCACTATTATTGTATTGATTTCCTCTTAATTATACTTTTAAATGAATACTAAAAACGAATAATCTAACAAACACATCACATTATAATAATAACAAATATCATAACAACATAGGGAAAATACTGACTTGACACGAAATAACAGAGGAAAAAATAAATAAAAAATTATTATAATAATAAAAATATAAATAAATAAAAAAATAAGATATATAAACTAATAATAGTAATAACTTTACATTACAAAAATATTACCTATAATAATATATGATATTGCTAGTAATAATATTAATAGAAATAGGGCAAGACATGGAATAGATGAATAATTAAATAAAAAAAAAATAAACAGATTATTAAAACAATATAAGAAATGAATGATAACAAATGTCGAGACTGCCCAGGCGTGAACATTCAATTTACAACATTCACAGTTAATAGACATTTTATTCCAAAGGAAATATAAATTAATGAAAACATAAATAAATCAATAAATAAAAAATATAATAAATGATGATAATAACAGTAAAAATAAATAATAATCATAATAATAACAAACACAATAATAATTACAATAACAACAACAACAGAGATGGTAAAATACCGGAACTACCTCGTGTAGACTAATACCCTATAACATTAATAACTTATTTTTAAAAAAATGTTACAGAAAAACATACATTTGTTATATAAAAATAACAATATTTTAGCCTTACATAATTTTAACTAAATTTAAAGCGACTTACACACTATTTAACATACCTAGCTGAATTACTTCCTTTCCATTGTTGTAATTAGCATTAGACATATACTAGCGATGAATTGACAAATAATACTAGCTTGAATTAAATTAATTAATAAAATATACATATTAAAATAAATAAATAAATACAAAACTAAATACTAATGTATGCAATAATATAAAACACACAACATATAATACACTTTTTAATGGCAGTATAAACCGGCATATTAATTTAAACGAATACACTTGGTTTAAATTTAGATAAAAAATAAAAAATAAAAATTCTGAAACAAAATTAAAAAAGAATTTAATAAAAATAAATAAATAAATGAAGTTTATAATTTTAAAATCTGGTAAGAATTCCAATTTTACCTGTATTTTTGCGAGACTGCGGCATCACTGCTTTCTTATATGCACGCTTGAACTTGAGTTGAACACGGTACTGAAGAAAAGGGTACATGAAATATAATATCATACAGAGTTTTCAACTAGGCTATTTTGATACAGGTATAATATAACATTGTAACATTGGAAATGCAATGTTTAATGGAAGTATACACCGACATATGAATTTAAACGAATTGACTTTGTTACAATTTAGGTTTACAATTTAAAAAAGAGACGAGTCTAAAAAATATTAATAAACATTAATAAATAAATGAATTAAACAAAAAAATAAACCTTATTTTTTTAAATATGGTTTGAATTCAAGTGTAACCAGTATTTTCTTTAAGCCCGCGGTCTCACTGCTTTCATTCATATGCACGCTTGAACTTGAGTTAAGCAGTGTTCTGAAGAAGTGAAAAGTTCCCGAAATATTATATCATACGAAGTGTCGACCAGATCATCTTGATACAGGTATAACATTGTAACATTGTAACATTGTAACATTGTGTAGATAGACATATATATATATATATATAGTTGTAGTTGGTTTTTGTGAGAAAAAATATATGCATTGTATTAAAGGTGAAACTATTTAATTTGTTCCACCATTATATGTCTTTTTTGGCTTCAACTTGTGTCTAGTCGTCACACGTCTGAATTGTATTGCCTTCTAAGTATCACATCTCTATATTTTTATTCGACTGTATTCACTTTGCACTCGAATACTTTAATTCCCTGTATCTTATAAGAACTATTATCCTTATTGATGCGACAAATTGAGTTAGGTAGAATTAAATAATAAGAGGTTCTGTTTTCTATTATAGAGTGGGAATGCACGGTTACTTTTAAATGAATCAAAATATACATGTTTTCTTGATTAACTTCTATATGTGATGCTATGAGGGTCACTGATGATGAGGTCATTTTGGATTTATCTGAAAAACCATACACTATAATGTATTGCGAGTCGTTTCATAAACAATCGTACGCCAACAATTCGCTGTTGGAATTCTACAACTAATATTAATGATGTTTAAATTTTACTTGCCTCAACTTACTTTTTATATATCATAAAATGGAAAATAACTTGCTACATATTTAATAATGTATAAAAATAATAAGAAAAACAATTATATATATATATATATATATATATATATATATATATATATATATATAAAGCTCCCTTCCTGAGTAGAGCTTACATGTAAGGATATCGCCAACGGCCATTAGCTTTAAGGCATGGCTCATTAGGTAAAAAGAAAAACGAGCTCCCAGCACTTGCGATGTTTACATTGATATATTACTTGCATTCAGTCAGTATCGTATGATAGCGCAGGGGTAGGATCGCCGACTGTCAGCTCGACGGTTGAGTTTCAATCCCGGCCTGAGGCTCTAACTGGTCTAGCCGCACGTATGAGCTGTGATACAGCGAAACAGTCTGTATGTGGATGAATATATATATATATATACTTATAAAAGTGTCAAATTAATGTAATAAATAAAATGGTGAGTTGCAGCAATCTGTGATTCATATTTAAAGTTCATTATACATATTAATACATTGATTTTAGATTTATACACATATACCGGCTTCTGTCATTTATTTTTGTTAATTCCATCGACTATCGTTCACGTTTCTAACATTGCATTGCTCCTGCTTTCAGACACTCACTTTGGTAATATATTTAGAAGTAATGCTTCAAGCAAACTATCATTCACTTTTTATATATGTGTCTACCTTTTTTACATTTTCATATGTTAATTTTGATGCTATTTTATGTGTCATTGTCGCTATAAATAAATAAATTTCATGTAAATGGGACAGGCGAAATATCATACGTAGAGCAGATCCAACTACAGAAAGTTATTGCAAGTCTAGCAACACAAGGCTTTTTCATGACATTAGAGAATAATGCTTACATGAAAAAGAATAGTAAAATATTGCAAAAGAAAAACAAGTAACCTAAACTTTCCTTCTGTTTGTAATTCATGGCAGACGTTTAGTAACGCATCATTTTCCGACACTCTCTGGACCCTTGTGATTAAATAGCATCTTGTATAACTCTCTTAAAGGGTAATAAAGAACAATAAAACCAATAAAAATAATAACGTATGGTTATTATTAAAATTTATGAATGTTGGGAATAGACTCTATGCTACAACTCATGCTACACAAAATGTTACCAACGTTACATGGCACGCGTTGGTCATATGTATTACGTGGATAATATTGTTCACAATAGTGGTTGTTAGAAGTTGTGAATACAACAACTGTGATATTTCTCATTGCCTACTGTAAATCTCAAGATTTTAGCTCATAAAAGTGCTGTAAATGCATGATTAAATATACTATGTACTGGTTGAGTGAAAAAAGATTTTAGGAGAAATATTTATTTCATAATATTTCTTCAATATATTTGACAATCCGTGAGAAGCAGCGAACAGATACAACCTAGAAGACAGATTTCATAGTGTAATATTTGTAAATTGTATGAATTAACCTACATCTCGACCAGAGAGTTTGTATTAATTGAAATTATATAAAACATATTAGTATTATTGTAATTCCTTCACTTAAATACTTCAGGTTTAACCTATTGATGTTTGGGTTGTTAAGATAATTGCATAAGCAATCACGTATGTAGTAAGTTGTATATCGTGCTTGTTTTCATTTTGTTTTCTATTCACGAACTCGTTCTATGGTTTTAGATACACACACTATATCTATATATGTATTCTTAAATACGTTAGTCAAATGCGTATATGTCATGATGATCAAATATCATATTACAATATCGTAGAGTTTGCGTTGAAAAAGGCATCCATGAAAATAAAATAAGATATTGTACTTTAGTTGATTTAATTCATACATTTATCATACAAATTTAATAAAACCTAGCCAGATACATCTTACTGTAAGTGTCAGACTTGAAACAATAGTACAGAAAAAGCTTTAAACATTCTAAGGAAATGGCGAATACGTTTCCAAGGGTCAAAACACTATATATTGAATCACAGTTTAGCAATCATGCATTTCACCCATTCAGTACTAAATAGAGTAATGTCTTCAGTTGCTTGCCTACATGTTCAAGAGAGGCAGGAAACAGTATATAATGGATGACCTTCTCGTTCGGGTTAGATTCTACGCTGCAGCAGTCCGACACAAATATGACTGATATTTACGTCTCTTCGAAGAGCATCTGTCGATCTACACGTAATGCGGTGATAACGTAGTAATACTCATTCTTGAAAGTACTCATAGTTCGCTTATCACTTATCTCATAATATATGTGTCAGAAATTATCCATTCAATCGCTTTGTCGACTGTTGATATTTCCGGGCGTCAGGTAAATGACCTACAACGGCGGATTCAGCGGGACTTATGCTTCGTACCACGGCTGCAGATATATGGTCGGTTACTAGTATAGTGAATCTAATGTAGATGAATGTTTAAACGTCTTCAAAACTAACATCATATTTAATGAGCGACCTCCAGTCTTCCGTATATATCAGGAAGAATAGGACACACAGCTCCAGTCGAATTTTCTACTTTGCAAACTTACTTTTTACCTCATTAATATTTGACTCAATAATGGCGATGCCGTTTGTGTACGTGAATGCATCCCTCAATTTAAAAGAATTCAGCCCACAATCGTCCAAATTAACACAGATGGGTCGACAGGTTTTAGTTCTAAAGGAGATTTAGCATCTTCAGCACGCGCGAACCACTTGCATAGCGTGCTTCATAGAGTTTCTGTTGACATGTTTTTAGTATGTTGGAAAATCGAAGACATTATTGTTTGTAAAGCCTGTGGTGTTCTAGGGTACGTCGAAAATAAAAGATCCTGAACGAACGCCTATTTGAGACGAGTGAGTTTAAAGATTCTGTTAATATTAGAACTTCTTGAAAAATTACATAAGACAGGTTTACTGATTTATCTGCACTTTGACTAAATCCACATATACTCTTACCTGAATAAAAACAAAAGGATAGACCCATCACAGGTAGGGAAAGTCTGTGAAAGAGCGGATATACCGACTAGGCAAACATACTTGAATCCTATGTCTATACTTCCACTTGAATAGTATTTTGGCTAATTTAAAGGCGTGCCAGTACTCCATCGACTGTGTGTAAGTAATTTGCTGGAAAGCGACAAACAATTGTTAAGCTCATGTCTGGCGGACTCTCTAGCGTTATGTTTCGATTAAGTAATGCCCATTCAGCGAGACTGTTTACTTGGTCGCTTGGTCTATAGTTGCAAAAAGTATGGAAACACGGCTAGAGAACTATCTTAGTTATTCAGTTGTCTTCATAGGCACCTTGATACGCCCGGAAGTGAATAAATATTCGCGATAGGAGTTCGATGTTCTGAATTTAGACACACGTATGCACACCTTTAAACCGCAAATTTCCGAAATAACGATGGGGAATTGTTGGTAATCACTGGTTTCTCGAAGGAAACTGATTGACAGGGCTTGATCGATCGCTGCATGGCGATAAAGCAACTAATACACCATGTCGTCTTGAAGAGGAACATACATCATCAAAGGAAAGAATGGCAATAGCTATCCATACAACATATATTCATATTTAGTGACAAATCAATTAAGACATTGCAAATGAGTATTCCTTAAGAATAAGAGTTCAAAGAGTCCTATAACCCTCTGCAGAAAGATCTTGGGGAAAATATTTGTCTCTACTCGCGCCGTGTGCGTTTTTTGCGGGTAAATGTATGGGTGCAACGAAATCTCCTTGTATGTGCTTGCTTTCTGTTAGTAATAGAATGTGTATGTATTAAATTCGATTGACGTATTGTTCGTGTATATGTATGTACAGACGTTGTGTATGCGTTTGTTTATCAGCTTGTATGTATGTGCATGTATGTATCTATATGCCGGTATTCTGCTTTGTAGTTTGTGAACGTCTCTCGTTCGTATGTGGTGGCTCTTCAGAAACAAACAGACATTAGCTTTTAACGACGTACACACGTGCATTGGGTAGAACGAAAAATACTGGACCAAAAACAATAGAAGTTGTCTGTTTTAGTGTTTATCGTATGCGATTGACTTCTCTGAGTGTCAGAACAACCACTGATTTAAGATTTTCTCAAATGAAGAGCAAATACGCTGCTGATTTCCACTGCTTTCTTTCTAATTTAAAGATTGATCTTGCAACAATCAGTCTGACAACTGGTGTGTTTTAAGCGGTGGACTCCTTTGTAGCTAACAATCTTATGCGACTTGGCTCAGAACCGATGACCCTTGGCTGCTTTCGTTCGAGCTTTAGTGCATGTCAGCAAAGAAAGTCGACTCAACCCGCGTGGAGTGAATACGACTACACGGCATTATAACTACATTCGTTTATCCTGCTATGAAAGATTAGACCATTTTATTGTTAGCAACTGATGATTCTGCACATCTTTTACATCGGACAAAATATCGAGAGTAAATTTGACAATCCAGTTGCCGTCAGACTAATTTACCTGTCGCTTTACACATACGTTTGTGTGTAGCACACCGTTCATTTGTTTATTTACACCGCACCAACTAGCGGTATTATCCGTGTCATTTGAGACATCAATATGTATTGTATTGGTTATATTATATCACAGGTATTTTAGGAGAGGCAACTTAAAGAAGAAACCGTGCTGTAAAAGGTTCATTTCCACCAAACCAAACCCGAACGCTTTAGGGAGAGTGTAGGTGTTGTTGAATTATTATTAAAATGATATTGGATGCTTACACATGACGCTTAGTCCGACATTGCTTTTATAACAAAGCTCTCGCTGCACAGCGCTAACTTAGGATGACACCCACACGTACTCTATGATTCTAAGTAGCCCCCTACGTCTACAGTGGTGATCTGCCTTCTTTCGGGTGAAATATCTGTTAAAAAAGTGTTTTTTTTTAATTAAAAAACAGGCAGGAAAATAAATCCGCGCTTCTTCTGTATAATATGTAGGGAACATGAACATGAAGAGGGCTTACTTGCGAAACGTCCTCGGGTTTGCTTGTCCTGTGCGCTGCGAGTGAAAGAAAGAAAGAAGGAAAGAAATCCAACATGGCGTCCCTGAATGTTTATTACATACAGTTCACGCAAAATCTCGCAAAGTCTCGCTGCACGTATGGAAATTAGGTGTGACTGGATATTATAAAAAGCGAGTCTCGTACCGTCTCAGAAAAAACGGAGTGTGCGAAGCGAGTGCACGTGTCGAGCAGTAAGAGCTGCTTTGGAGGTTAACAGTGACTTGCGACCTTCGTTATTATTTCAAGCTATTTCGGCGATGGACAAATTCGACTTGAGGTTAATACCCGAGTTGGACGGCTCCCCCTCCGGACCCTCTGTAGTCGAGTGGTGGGAGAAAGCCGAGCGCGTCTGCAGACTTTGCAATATAAAGGATCCTGCACTGGTCATCCCGCTGAGGCTGACCAAAGGAGCATATTCGGTGTATCAGCAGCTCGGAGACGAACCAGGCCTGGAGGAAATTAGGCAGGCGCTATACGCAGCCTTTGCTGTGGACCCTTTCGTCGCCTGGAGGCAGTTCACCGAACGGCGGCTTGGGCTAGATGAGACTGTGGACGTCTACCTGGCCGATTTGAGGAGGCTAGCCGCGCCGTTTGGTGGAACAAGCGAGCGAATACTGGGATGCGCTTTTCTGACTGGACTCCCAGACGGCGCCAGCAGACTGCTGCGAGCATCGTCCAGACTCAGTGAGATTGGGCTTGACGAGTTGTTGGCCAGAGCCCGAAACATTTTGAAAGAGGACACAGAGCCGGTTTCGGCAGCTGCGGAAGCGTCTTCACCACCAACAGAAGACGTGAGATGCTACAAATGTGGCGGGCCGAATCATTTTTCAAAAGACTGCCGTAGCCGAAGCGGTGCAAAGGACGCGCCCGATCGAGGAACGTTAAAACGCGTGCGTTGTTACCGGTGCAACAAGCTGGGTCACGTGGCAAGAGGTTGTCCGGGAAACGGGCAAGGGGAGTAAGCTATAGCGCCAGTCTTCTCCCCAGATCGTCGCCAAATAAGGCGCTACCCACAGTGAGCGTGCGCGAAAACGGGCGTGAGCGCTTCGCGCTCGTAGACACCGGGTGCACGCAGACCCTCGTGCGCAAAGCATGCTGTGACGCATGGGATAAGGAAAGGATCCCGGTATTGACGGTTGGCGGTGGCTCGATTGCCTCTTGTGGCGTTAGCATCATTCGCCCAGGTGTTGGCGATGGGCCTACAGTAACCGCACGAGCCTTGATTATAAACGGTGACCTGCTCGGTTACGACCTACTCCTGGGAATGGACGTCATCAAGGAATTGGGAGGTGTACGCATTGATGGTGAGGGTAGGGCACATTTTGCAAAAGCGGGCCTTGCTCTGAGTGCAGCTATGAAGCTGGAACAGCCTGATTTTTGTGCGGAATTCGACCAGCGCACAAAATCCTGGACAGCCTCCTGGAAGTGGTCGGAGGAGCAGCCACCCGAGAAATTATGCAATAAGGTGCCAGAATACAAAATTCCCCCCGGAGCTCGTGCAGAATACGACAAGGAACTACAAACTTGGATTAGTAATGGATGGCTAGTTCCGTATTCAGAGAAGGAATTGGGTCCTCCAAAGTGCCTGATCCCGTTAATGGCGGTTATCCAACAGAATAAGCAGAAGGTGAGGCCGGTGCTCGACTATCGAGAATTGAATGAGCACGTGGACCCTTTTACAGCTCGCGCGGACGTATGCACTGAAAAGTTGAGGGAATGGCGGCAAGTGGGATCTAATGTATCTGTACTGGATCTTCACAAAGCATACCTTCAAGTGCGTGTACACAAATCACTATGGCCCTATCAAACGGTGCTCATCAAGGGGAAAAGGTATTGCCTAACCCGCATGGGATTTGGACTTAATGTTGCGCCATCAATTATGCAAATGATGGTTGACACCATTCTGACTAAAGATGAGCGCATTCAGCGGGCAACGTCTGCATATATTGATGACGTGTACGTGGACGAGGAAATTGTATCTGCGGCGCGCGTGAGGGAGCATCTCTACAACTTTGGCCTTCTCAGCAAGGAACCGGAAAGGCAACGAGATGGCGCACGGGTACTTGGTTTGCAGGTCTGGGAGGAAGATGACGTTCTGTATTGGAAACGAGGAAATGAAACCCCGGACATGCCTTGTATTGTTACACGACGAAACGTATTTTCCTTGTGCGGAAAGTTAGTTGGACACCTTCCTGTCGGCGGCTGGCTTCGTGTTGCGGTGGCATTTATTAAGCGAAGAGCCTCCGACGTCACCACTGGATGGGATGACGAAACTCATGACGTCCCTCTCAATACAATGCTCAAAGAAGTCCTCACCAGGGTGCACAAGGAAGACCCAACGCGAGGCAGATGGTGCGTCGACAGCCAGAACCTTAGTGTGTGGGTTGATGCAAGCTCTCTCGCCATTGGTGTATCGGTGGTCCATGATGGAATGGTGGTGGAAGACGCTTGCTGGTTACGCCCAGAAAAGGACTCCCAGCACATAAACCTGGCAGAACTTGATGCGGTTATCAAGGGGATAAACTTGGCAATCCTTTGGAAGACGACCACCCTGCGACTATTCACGGGGTCTGCTTGCGTCCATAAGTGGATTTCAGATACTCTCACCGGGAGGGCCAGAATACGAACCAAAGCCACGAGCGAGATGCTCATCCGACGGCGGCTCGACACGATCATGAAGCTGGTGAACGAATATGCGCTGTCAATAGAGGTGTCCCTGGTCAAATCCAGCCTGAACAAAGCAGATGTTTGACGAGAGTACCTCAAAGATGGCTTGATGCTATAAGAAAGACTATTGAACCCATGCAGCCCGCCTGCGCCGCTTCCATGAGCCCCGTTCGATCTAATACCATCAAAGAAGTCCACCAACAAACCGGGCACCCTGGGGTCAAGCGGACCCTATATTTCGCTAAGTTGGTTGAACCAGGAGTACAAAAGGCAGACGTCAGGAAAGTGGTCAAAGATTGTATAGCATGCCAATCCATTGATCCAGCACCCGTTCGCTGGGAGAAAGGAAAGCTGGTAGTGGAAAGCCATTGGAACCGGCTGGCGATGGATATTACTCACCACAACGGTGAGGATTTCTTGACTCTCATTGATTGCGGTCCATCCAGGTTTGCGATATGGCGCATGCTGCGCCGGCAGGATGCAGCCAGCATCATCCGTCAGTTAAACAATATTTTTCTTGAACGTGGCCCCCCAACGGAGATATTAACCGACAATGGCGCTGCATTCACTAGTGAGCAGTTCAGAAAGTTTGCTGATGGCTGGGGAGTACACCTGAGGTTTCGATGCGCCCACGTACCGAGTGAAAATGGGGTCATCGAGCGGAATCACAGAACCGTCAAAACCATTGCGGCCAGGACGGGCTGCACGGTATTTGAGGCAGTCTACCTGTATAACGTAACCCCAAAGGATAATGTTTCACCCTCTACAGCGCCGGCTGACACCTTGCACAGGGTGAAAGGCATAGAGACTAACCCGCTGCCCGAACTGGAAGTAACCAAAGAGAAACTGAAAAAAGGGGATGTCGTCTGGATTAAGAACCCGCGCGGCAAGTGTACGACGAAATACGGAGTTGGACGCGTCACCGAGGTAATCAGCCCACAGGCGGTGCGAGTCGACGGTATGCCCCGTCACATTAGGGACCTACGGTTAGCAACGCAACCATCACTGAACGACAAGAGCGAGTCGGAGTCAGAGAGCAGTGAGGCATCGCTCTGGCTTGCAGCAGCCCCATCGGACAGTGACTCGGATATCAGCAGTATCCCAGCGGACGCGATGTTTCTCGACCCTCAGACCGCGGACGAGAGCACAAGCGAAGATGAGGCTTGCGTTGTCCCCCTCCGAAGAAGCAACCGGCGAAGGCGATCTAGGCCTCCCTGCCATCTCTGTGATCATGAGATCAGGGGGGAGTGTAGGGAACATGAACATGAAGAGGGCTTACTTGCGAAACGTCCTCGGGTTTGCTTGTCCTGTGCGCTGCGAGTGAAAGAAAGAAAGAAGGAAAGAAATCCAACATGGCGTCCCTGAATGTTTATTACATACAGTTCACGCAAAATCTCGCAAAGTCTCGCTGCACGTATGGAAATTAGGTGTGACTGGATATTATAAAAAGCGAGTCTCGTACCGTCTCAGAAAAAACGGAGTGTGCGAAGCGAGTGCACGTGTCGAGCAGTAAGAGCTGCTTTGGAGGTTAACAGTGACTTGCGACCTTCGTTATTATTTCGTTATTACTTCCAAACAAATGAGGATAACAAGTTATTCGTTTGTGATGAAACTTATGCAAAAGTAGCAAAGGTCTTATTATTCAAAACCGGTAAAACATGGGTGTTACTGCTAGTTTTAGTATACGTTTATTTTAGTTGTTGAGATAATTATTGATCTAAGGTGTAAACTAATTATTATAAAAATGTTTGAAAAAACGATTACATAACTTCCGGATTATATTCAGGTGATTATAATAAAGAAGTTCTGATAAATATACGTTCGGAACCACTCTCCTGTTTAGTGTTATGGACTATTTAGAAATACTGAGCTTCATTCTGTATTGTGGAACTCAAACGCGTACAGTATGTGAGAAAGCGTACTTGTATTTCTACATGAGAAAAATATTCATGTGATAGGATAACAGGTAAAATAAACCAAGGCTTCGTGACCAACAACATCCTGAACAACATTGCACCGAACAAATATAATAAGAGTAAGACTCATGAAAAGACTTAGAGGTCATTGTTACCAAAGGAGTAGGTTTATAAGAATTATAGGGGACCCGGTGAGTATCTTGCGAATGTTATGACTTAGTTATATGCAAGTGAATACAACAAGCCAAATAGGAATACTAGTAAAAAAAGAAGTTCAGCGCAGAGCAAGGGAAAGTTCTACAAAGATAATTAGACGTGTAATGGAGTTCTATTACGAAAGAAACCTTCCCACAGACAGAGTCTCTTACACATAACAGACATAATACCAAAGTTATGCTATCGATTTTCCAAACACTCTGTATATTGATGAAATATTTAACGTATACGAAAGGTGAATGACACTTTACATCTGCGCTTATAAGATTATGAATACGAAAAGAGCGCCACTCTTTGTCTTCCCTATTATTTTGTTCTATAGAGTCGGAAGTGTTTGCTTTCATAGGCGTGTCTGTGTTCGACAAAACGAATGACCGATTGAACGCCTTTCTTTCCTTTTTTATGTTTCTATGGCTATAAAAACACGATGATTCCATAAGCGCACAGTCTGGGCGTCCCGTCTCAAGCGTCATCAATGAGAGTAATGAATAATACGAAATAGTTTAGTGTACATCGTCGCAGATAAAACCTTTGCCATTTTGCAAAGCACTGATAACACTTTGTACTTTTCCCCCGCAGAAATCATCAATTATTTAAAGAAATTTTCACCAATGAAACCTTCTGTTATTGATTATCTGATTTTTAGTTCTTTTCTTTTTTAAGACTATTTCTGAGAGGAAAATTGCTTTGGCGATCTGTCCCGAACAAAAAATGTGCTAATGTTCGTTGCAGCGAGGCTTTTGTTATCTGTCACTGATTAGGGTAGACTACTCTTCGTTGAAAGTTATAAATAATTCTCTGTTACTTTCATTTGTGAATAACTAACGCTAACTCGCAATTCTATTTTTGGTATGAAGCAAAAAAATGAGGGACTAAGAAGAGTCATAAGGAATTTACGTCTGTCTAAATGCAGCTATGGAAACAGTTTATGTTTTACCTTTTCTAAAGTAAAACGTCTGATATAAAACAAAAAAAATGTTACATTTATAACCTAGTTTACTATTTACACATCTATAAAATAAAAGTGAACGTCTGTATGTCTCATTTCGAGTGTACTATTTTAATTATGCCTAGGATTGATATTTTTTATGGAAAAACGGATATATACTTTCTTTTGTTTTTGCTATGTAATTAAATGTAAGTAGATAAGAAATTACATTAAATTTTATTTAGGACCAAACACCGGTCTGTATGACTAGTCTCTCCGTTATATATATATATATATATATATATATATATATATATATATATAAATGTATATATATATATATATATAAATGTATATATATATATATATATAAATGTATATATATATAAATGTATATATATATATAAATGTATATATATATATAAATGTATATATATATATATATAAATGTATATATATATATATATATATATATAAATGTATATATATATATATATATATAAATGTATATATATATATATATATATATATATATATAAATGTATATATATATATATATATATATATAAATGTATATATATATATATAAATGTATATATATATATATAAATGTATATATATATATATACATATATATATATATATACATATATATATATAAATGTATATATATATATATACATATATATATATAAATGTATATATATATATATATATATGCATATAAATGTATATATATATACATATATATACATATATATATATATATAAATATATATATACATATATTTATATATATATATATATATATATATATATATATACATATATATACGTCTATGTGTTTTTGTCATAGAATACCAGAATAGACTATATAACATTTTCATGACCACACCATAGCTCTAACCGCCATTTTTAGGAAGCAACGGTTTTTAAAAAAACATTTTGCAGGTGCAATAGAAATATAAAAAAGAGTTTCATGTACGAAGGCGAAATAACAAATATTTTAATTGATCAGTTGGGGCAGACTAAAACTGACCACTTGGAGTGTGCTGTTTCTTTGATTTTTTTTTAATAAAAACAAAATTCCTGTTTTGTTTATTTTTAAATATAATAGCATATAAGTAAAACACATCTTAGATTTTAGCATATGTATTATCTAATAGCATTCCTTGTATTTCGGTCAATTGTGTTCTCTCTCTCTCTCTCTCTCTCGTTCATCATTCTCACATTTTTTCTCTCTCCCTCTCTCTCTCTCTATATATATATATATCTATATTTATATAATAAAAGAGAACGTATGTGTGTGTGTATGTATATTGTAGAAAGGCAGACTGGTCAGAGTTCCTAAATCATAAGAATGTAGAATTTTTATAGGAACAGGAATCTCCACCTGCTATGTTATAGTAATTACTGACCCTTTGTCTAACATTTTGAAGAATAAATTACAATTTCATTTTGAGTGTTATTTAAAACAACATCTTAAAACTATTTGTATTGCACCATTAGGACGGACTCAAACTGAAATCCCCCAGAATAGTTTTTTGATAGATTTCTCGGCTCGCTTTTAACATGAAAACAAAGATTATCGTTTTTCTATTTTAATATAATAAAATGTAAGTGAAGAACATCTTGAATGTTGATATATTAGTACATAATGTTTCTCTTTTCTGTAGTTCAATCAGTAACCAGTTCTCACTATCTATTTTCTACCATTTCCCTCTATATATATATAAATTATAATAAATTATAACATAGGAAAACGTATTCTTGCCTGTGTGTCTGTGTGTTTCTTAATATGAATACAGAATAGGAATTGTTCATTAAATATGAGTGTTTTTACTTCGGATATATGCTATAAAATATGAGTGTGATAATCAAAGGATCTAAAGACGCTTTACTAACATGTTGCATATTTAAATCCCTCTATTAATGATCATTATTTTAAGAGTATAGCCATATAAAAATAGTTTAGTTATAAAAATATCAGGCTGAAAAATCGAGGTTGTTGTTTAATTCATGAAACACTCTACTCAATATCGCAGTATCGTACATATATATATATATATATATATATATATATATATACAGTAAATTTGTTTTACTGTAATTTTGATTACACTAAAACTAACTGCATCAGAAGTTACGAAACACACATCTCTACTCACATAATTCACTCGAGCGCGTTTCCAGATATGTTTACGTAATTTCTTGATCAAACATTAAAATAGTATTATGTAACCGCGTGTCTGACTCTCCCAAATTCGTAATAAAATTAGAGAGTAACACACTTTCACCTCAAACATTTTTCTACTACCATATATGCATATATATATAATATATATATATATATATACATATACATATGACGTATATATATATATATATATATATAAATACATATATATGTATATATACATATTTATATATATAATGTATATATATATATATATATATATATATATAACTATTTCTTATTGTTTATTATCTATGTACGTATACAGTTAGTACTAGCATTACCGTGCCTTACTTTTTTACGAGGAGCGACAAATATAAATATGTGTTATTGTTTATTATCTATGTACGTATACGTTTCTCCCTTAAACCAGGACTCATCAGCATAGGGATTTGACAATTCACTACCGGTCATGCGATTCGAAACCCTGGTTTACAAGTATTTTTCAACTCAAATCCAACGTCGCTCGGCCAATTTTAAATAGCTGATAAACAATGATAATTTTAACACTTTTAAAGCGGCTTGACGTCCATGCATTCTACTTCTATTTATTATTTTTATTGTTTTTATTATTATTTCTTTCATTATTATTGTAGTTGTTGTTATTATTTTCTTCATTATTATCATTATTATTATTATTAGTATTATTATTATTATTATTATTATTTGTATTATACTTTACTTATGATGAGGTTCACCCGATTCATATTTGTGAATGCCTAACTGGCAATAAAGTTTTCTCTTATTCTCATGTTTTACCTTGGTAAATAAGCGTTGCACAAGTGATTTCTCACTGGCAATAGACATTTGTTATTGTAGGGGCATGTCAGACTATGCGATGTGTGACAATTTCTTTAACATTTGGGTAATTCACTGTTACTATGTAAACTTAACTGTCAGTGTTTGGCGTTGGTTCAAGTTTTTGAAAATATACCTTAATATTTCGGCTGGTGTCATTATTGATGTGTGTTCTACAGTATCAATTCCTTCTTAGATTCTAGTTTATTGTCGTTGTCTCCAGTTATATTTGTAACGGTTCCTGAAGTGAGTATACTTTTTGGTATTACAGTGATTTTCCCCAAGGTCAATATAACTTTCAGTTCTCTAATAAATTTTATATTATTATTGCTTAATTGGACGTCAACTTATGAATGACTGACACAGAGAAATTACCGATTTGGCTTTATTTGTTCCATCAATTGTCTATTATACCGTCTGATCTCCTTGCTGTAATGAGTTGTATATCTTATTTTCGAATACTACTTCCGGTTTTTGCCATTACAATTAGTATGCATTTCCATTGGTATACTTGTCAGTTAACTGCTTCACATACTCAGTCGTGCCCATGTTTTTTGTGGCCTTTTGTTGATCTCACTTGTGATGTGGTTTACCATTTCGTCTTGTTGTCTACAAAGTTCCCGATTATTGCATTGTTTTTTCTTTCGTTTTTAGTGTTCATCTAATTCGTTCTTGTCGCGTCGTTCTACACAACTATTGGTTATGGTTCCGTTTCTCTTTGCAATATACTTCTCCTTATCATATCCATGTATTTCTTATGACAGAATGATGCAGTAGGTTGTATAATGATGAATATAGAACACACAATCAATGAGTTCGTAGTGTTATATTAAGAGGTGGTGTGTTTCATGTAATTATGCACAGGAAATATAAATCCTTCGCATGACCGTATTTTCTAATCCGAAAGACCTTTAAATACTAAACATGCTTCATAGGATCTGACACAAGGGTTTGTTTCACCAATCTACTAGCTAAGGAATATATTGCAATTTTGTTTAAACCATTAACATTGCGTCATCAGTATATAGGAGTAGTTTTGGTGGGAAGAATTCCGAAGCACATTGTATATATTAGTCGTACATCAGGGATCTATTTTAACCGTCTTCGTTTTCTTTTGTTTCATTAATTATCTTCCAAATCATGTTGTGATATGATTTGTTTAAATATCATAATACGAGAAACTGTCTATTTCAACACTCTGACGAAAATTTATAACCCGCATCTTCTGTTTTTTTCTCTTTTGATCTCGATGTTTGGTTAAACTTGTAAAATGTAACTTTGTACGTTTAACACTTCTATAACAATGTTTTTATAGTGCACTACGCACGCACTGAGTTGTGTTTTGTCTTTCTAAATGAATTGCTTTCTCATTGAGCGAGACATGGTTTTGATGAGTTCCTGATCTGAATTTCAATACATATCTAGTATGTAAGATATATATGTAATATGTTACAAAGATTGCTAGGGGAATGTATAGATTATTCTAACGCGACAGAAAGTACCTGGCACTTTATGCAATCCTCTATGTGTATAATAGGCCGATACGTACAAGATTAGGCCATTCTGCAACATCAAAGGAGGACAGATGACACCTTTCGCATTTACCCAGTACTCGATAACTTTCTCAATGTAGTGGGAGAAGATCGCGTCTATCTCTACAGCCTTCTACCTACATATGAGACTTGCCTCTTTTTAATGGAAGAGGTTTGGATGGTCTCCAATCTAAATGTTCTGTTATAGAGACGTTTCTAGGAATAACTCGTCTTCTTAGCACAATTAAATATAACTTTCCTTTCTTTCTCAATCTGTGAAACGTTAGAGGGGATTAACATAAACAGAGTGTCCTCCAAACATAATGTAACTGTAGAAACCATTACAACGCGACTGGTTCACTGTACTTTATTTACGTCTTTTCCAAGAGTTAAGCATTAGGTCAGCTGTGAGTTTTGATGAAATTATTTCTGTGAAAACGAAATTGATTTGAACCCGGTACATCCAGGTTCACAGTCCGCGTCGTTAACCAGTTAGTAACCGTGGCATACAATATATACTATACTATGATTGCGTTGAAATCAAATATCTACAGATACTTGTCATAAACCGGCCCAAATAATAATAACACGTTAGTTATTACACTAAAGTGTCTCAATCCTCTCATAATGTATTTTATCATTCAACTAAAAACCCATTAATCTTTTTAACGCTGATCTTAGATTAATGATCGTCTTGATACGTGGTGGCACGTTAGTATATACACCTTCAAGTCGTTCATATATATGAGGTTAATTTTTGTTTGTTTATGTCTTTAAACTTCTATTGTCTGTTGCATACAATAACTATTCTGATGAAAGTAAACATGTCAATGGTCAGTCGCAATCATGATAGTTCGTTTACGTGAAATACTCATCTTTGTATGCTTATATAGACTAAGTTTTATATTCGAGCTATCATTTCGTTTTTCCATGTTTTTTGTTTTTTTTCTCAATAAAATGTATACTTTCTCCGGATATTTTGTGCATCTTCAACGTTCCATAATCAATGTTGAAAATTCTGCCATAAGCGTTAATGAAGTCGGTCTATGCTATGCTATATTTTGCCCCGTTACTTACTTGTTCCAAGCTGTTTTTGGTCTACATAATGATCCCATGGCTTTCCGACATTCTCGTCCCCCCTCAACGAATAGTCCACGCTTATTACTATTGTACTTATAATACTTACTTATTATTAGTAGTAGTAATATTAGTAATAGTAGTAGTGCTACTACTAGTAGTAGTAGTAGTAGTGCTCTCGTTGCGATTTTTTTCTCATCTGTAATTTAAGTGGCATTTAAATTTCCGGAAAAGCATAAGATTTAAAAAGAATTTCATTATTTATACAAATCTCGTCCAAAAATACTTAATCACAAAACGGTTGAAGTTTATTAGTGCGGCTCTTCATTGCATAATTATAACTCTATCTATACTCACACTTTATTCGAAAACGAATGTACACTTATTTTAATTTGTAAAAAAATTATTATTACATTGGAAATAATTAATAAATATTAAAGGTGAAATCATGTCTCATTATTATTTTTTTGGAAAATCGCACTCGACATCACAACGTGTAACTTCTAATTTTAAGCACGTGTTTCACTATCAGCCACTGAAAATACTTAAATAACTCAACATTTCCATTGAATAAGAAAGCTCCGGTTTTACCATATAAAAAAGTAAAATAACGATTTGGGATCGTTTAACGGAGTGTTGATTCGAGAGAGAAAGAGAGAGAGAGAGAGAGAGAGAGAGAGAGAGTGTCAAAGGGATCAACTCCAGAATGTACAATGCTAGAAACCTATACTTTTGTATTATACTTTAATTACCTTAGAATAGTAAAGCAAAATCGAAGCGATCAATTTTGAAATGTTTCCATCGTTTTAGTACATTTTGTATATTCGATGCTAAGGAATGATTGTATATTTTACTCTTTTCAATTGATAAAACGGTTCTGATAGAACACCTATATTCTTTAACAATATTAACGTCGTAGCAGACACCTGAATACATTTCATTGTAAAATAAGTGTAGCTGGACAGAATTAAAATTAAAAAGAAAACATACATTTGTTCGTTATTACAAAAGAAATGTGTTACTGAATCGATTTCTGCATTTATGAAAGCGAGCACCATTTTTTACTATGTGACAATAGGGATATTTTGTTACCAGACACAACAAAAAAAATGGAATAGAAGCTGGTTATCTGATCTATGACTAATGGATACAAACAGAGGAAAATCAGAGTAAAACAAAGCACAAGAAAAAGCATGACGAGACATAACGTAAAAACATACAATGTTATAATAAATGAAAACACATAAAACATACCGAACAAAAAATACATTCAATAATAAAGATGTACAAAATCTGGACATAACGTGCAAACCATTAATTACCGACGTCAAACAATCAATACATTCGTAAGCAAAACGATTTGCCATAATGTTTATGAAAGTGGAGAAGGCAATCAAATAAACCACAAAATGTATTATTTTCTTACGGAAGAACAACCAAGTCTGCATAGAAAGCGATATATTTGAGATACAAGCTAATACAAAAATAAATGAAGCCACAAAAAGTGGATATCGACAGGATAACATTTCACAAAATATACCTATTTGCGAAGCAGTAAATGTACACATATTGTGCCAAATATTTTAAATTAGTAATGAATATAACAAAAAAATACCGTTTTTTATTACTTACAAATGTATATGAGCCACTATTCGTTATACTGGCTGAACTCAACTTTATATTAGGATTAGTTTGACTTCAAAAGTCTTTTAAAATCGGATACGTAGTTTTTGAACATAGGTGTGAAGAAAGCATTTCGGTTTAACAAATCCAGATTTAGGGAAGAGAAGACTTAACAATCTATCATAATAAAAACACTCAGTCTAAAAACACAGTGTGTGTTGATTTACTGAATTTGTATCAGAGCGGAGAACATTCGTGTTTTTATCCATAAAACCAGAACACGTTTTGTGGTTGTATTTTTTAAAACATTATATATTTTAAGATATAGAACGTTTAATTAAAATTTACAGAAAATGCATATATATATATATATATATATATATATATATATATATATATATATATATAGAGAGAGAGAGAGAGAGAGAGAGAGAGAGAGAGAGAGAGACATACAGACAGACAGACATACAGACAGATATTGCAATCTATGCAGCAACCATTTGCGATAATTAGATGATATTTGTAGAAAGTAAAATAATATAACGCTCTCCGGCGTCTTCTATTTTTTATATAACCAATACAAGTTTGCATTGATGCAGTACATGTGCTGATGGGTTAACACTTTTTACTTCTGAATGTCACAAAAGTCGTTGAGCTTTCGATATTAGCTTTTTACACAAGTATGTCTAACCATATAAAAGAACTGCGGAACATTATTTTTTGTATAGTCTGAGTTTTGTTTGTGTACTAATATTCAATATATATACACTTTTTGCAATTTGGTATTCCCCCTGATATTATCTTGGAACCATTCTAAATAAATAAATTCATCGCAACAAATGGAGATGAGCAGCTGCGATGTGGAGGAATGCACACATAGACCTGTTGATATAAATTGAGTTAAAAAAGAAGGCGGGGAGCAGAAAAAATGTTCAAAAGTTAGAGGCTCCGTAGTAGATCTTAAAATAGTTTAAAGAAGACATGCTTAAGGCTTAAGTAAGGACGGTTTGCGTAATTAAATGGATGAAGAAGTGGTAGAATAATCCTAACATAATCTGGTTTAATTCTTTCTGACTGACGGGAATGTAATTCAATGAATACATGGAAGATGATACTAAGTATCCCGTCTATATCGAATACATTGGTATATCCGAATACGAGAGACGTTTGTCCGGATGTGTTCGTTATCTTTAGTTAATAAGATAAACTAATTTTACGCCACGTTGGATTAATTACATACTTACACTGATTCAAGTAAGCGGATTATACTTATCTTTTTCTGATAAATGAATACGCAAAAGTAACAGTTCACACCCATCAACATGAAATGTAGCCTTCTATTCATTTTTTATGAACCATTTACATAAGGGCTCATCAGACTACAAATACATTGAATATTTAAGGTATTTAAAATATGTTAATATGTATTGGAGTGTGTAATGCAATAGAGTAAATACTTTTAATAAATCTTTACATACGACATTTATGAATTTTAATCGCCCATAATGCATTTTAGTTTCTTCTTAACAAATCCGCTATTCAAATTTTTCGTTGCGTGATAAAAACATAATTATGCGGGAACGTTCGTAATTTGAGAGTAAATTGTAAACATTTACACACGTTAATAGAAATTCATTTCTGTCTTTAACATTACAAATTAATCATCATGAAATAATTCCACATTTGGAGAGCTATTTACATCCAATCATTTAATAAGCAGATATGATACGAACTTACCATAATATAATATGTTATATATATAAAAGCAATGCTTCAGTTACTTTTGTAATCACAAAACGGTACAGTAATACTTAAATATTATTTAACATACATATTTAATGATGATAATTATATTAATAATGATAATAATGATAATGATGGTAATAATAATAATAATAATAATAATAATAATAATAATAATAATAATAATAATAATAGGCTTCCCTGTTAAGAACAGCGAAAGTGTTAAGGTATAATTTGAATGTCTAAGGTCAATGAAAATGACTTGATGTTACAAAAAAGAAAACTCCAACTAAAAATAGCCTAAAGTTGAGATTACTATGAAATACTACTACTACTACTACTACTACTGCTACTACTACTACTAATAATAATAATATGGTATAGAAGGCCATAGTCAACAAGTACAAATAATTCCAGGCTACCTCGGATAGGCACACCTTATGTTAAAAGAAATTTCAGTAAAGCTAAAAATAAATCTACAAAACGATGTACACCCCCTCTATTTGTCTGCTTGTTTATTTTACACCTGTTCCAGTTCGGATACATAGGTAGCTCCACTAATAAAACAATATATATACTTTTTATAAAGTACTACTCTTTAAATAGCGCGTGTCAAAAATGTACACTAATCTGATTACAGATTGCAACTAATCAGGGAAGCTACTATTGCACATTTACACAACAATATAAAAATGAGCAATGCTTTCTGCTGTGAAAAATACTGTTCATGCAAACCAATTACTTGATAAGTGTAATTCGGACTCTATTTCGTTGGGAACAACGGTTTATAGGTTGTATGCTTACATTAAATACAATCGTGCAGACAAATATGTTGTTGAACGCTGAAGTCACCAACATTTCGCTGTTTTCTCGGACAATATGAACACTTCAACAAACTGCCTTTACCCGATCCTTATCCGTTACCTGAGATCAAGAAGATATAAGAGCAAGTGAATTAACTACTTTGCATGATCATTTGTCAATGAAAAATTGCCCCGACGTCTTCGACATTTTAACTTTTATCAAATCAACATCTACCTTCGACAGCAATACACATATCGTTATGATAGAAAAATGGCTTCCACCCCCGATGAGCATGTATTACGTCGGAAATTTGAGACATGTTCAATTAATTAATATTTAAAAAAAAAGAAAAAGCAGTATGAGGTGCTCAACTGGTTTCTTAAATTCAAGTATTTAATGTTTTCTAATGGGAGTGCATTATATCTTCAAATATATATATATATATAATTATTTATGAATAATATTTTAAAGTTAACCCACATACACATGTGTGTCATGTCAAACCTGTAATCTTCAGTATGGGAAGAGACAATCTCTGCCCTCCCAGTAATATTTGTACTCAGTAGTCAGAGCGCGTACTGATTTGTCCACTACGAAATGCAGTAGAAATAGAAAAGTGAATTAACGTCTAAAGAGATTATGTGAATTTAAATTAAATTAATATATATCAGGATAAACAGGGAGAGCATCGAATTTTAATTACACAGGGGAGCTCAATATTTAGTATTAAATATGGCTTATATACATTTACTTTAAGATTTCTTAATATATACTATATACCCAAGCCAAGTCATCGGATATAAAATTGTTTCGAAAAAACCTTCATCGTAAACAAATCTTGATGTTTCCCTATGCCAAACTTCAAATAATCTGTGTTCACGTTTTGTTCTAATATTCTTAAAAGAAGAATGTAATGAACAATCTCACTCTCTCTCTCTCTCTCTAGCACACACACACACACATACATATATATATATATATATATATGTATATGTATACACCCACACACACACACACACACATATATATATATATATATATATATATATATATATATACATATATATATATATATATATATATACATATATATATATATATCATGTGGATGGTGTTTTGCGAAGTATAATACGGATACAAAAAGTGAAGAAAAGGAGTAGTCTTTTATCTAAAATGTCTTATTTGGAGAAACATCTGTAAAGAGTGTTAATCCAAAATTGTCTCTATCTGAAATGTGCAAGGGACATAACTCTATCTTCCAAAACTCTTTGAGGCAAGCAAGATCATCAGGCAAAGAGTTTAATCTCATTTACTATGTTTTATTGATGACAATGTGTTTCATATAATGCCTTCTCTTTTAGCTGTGTGACATTTGTGCTTGTTGACGTTTACTGACTGTCCTAGGATTTGCACGATTTGGAATGTGAACTGATCTCTTTGGTGAGATCTTAAGTTGTTTTCTGTTGTTCTCTTTGCTTAATAGAGTTGCAGTGTTGAGGCATAGCCATGTGCTACAACTTACATTTGGCTAATACCTTGATGCACGACATGAAATAGTTTCAATACACAAGTTTGCAATTTTAATGGAATAATGAAAAGATTTTCAAAAAGAATACCTCTATCAATGGTAATTGGCACTGAAAAAAGTGTTGAATGTTTTATGTTTACATTTTAAGCCATTTTAAATGGTGAAAGTAAAGAGTAAGTGTTGTAGCATCGCATATCATCTGATTAATTTATTAGCAGTGATATTACATATGATGCTGAAAAGACGCAATCCTTTTTCACTTTCCTTTGCTTATCCATGAGTCTGAACAAAGCATCTGCATATCCGATTGCATCAGTTGAACAATATTAGATGTAGAAATCAGAATCAAGCAGCATAGCGGCTCATCTTACAAGTCGGTTAGCAGTAGAGACGGGGATAAATTTATTGGATCTAAAAATGTAAAAAAGTGGTTTCTGAATCTTATCAAAGTAAAATAGGCTCAATGCAACATCCTGCGAATTTGAAGAAGCGGGGGTAAAACTCATCTTTGTTTCTCTCTAACTATTATTTCGCTTGACATATGTCAGTTATATTGATGCATAAGTTCTTGTTTTCTGATTGCCATCAGAAAAGCTGTGTTTAATAACATCTGCAACAAGATAATCAGATACATCAGAAACAAGAATAACGTCTATAGATTGATGTTTGTATGTCAGTAACATATCTAAAGAAAGTAATGATATTATTTTATTGAATACAGGCTGACAAACAGTAGATTTTTTCCATGATACATTTTCTTTTAAAACATCGTTCAGTATTTCACGAACTCAGTACAGTTCTTGCCAGAAACATAAAAGAGGAAACAGCGTAGAGTTTTAGTTTTTAACAGTGCAGGAATATGTTTAATGGATGAAATGTTTTTGGATCAGCATGTTGACAATATTTTTCGAAACAAATCTAAAAACGTAAATTATGGTTTAGAAAAAAAGTCACATTGATATCTTTTACATGGAATCCATGCTGTTGAATTTACTCAAATGTAGAAATAAAACGTTGTAGACGTTCATGTTTAAGAGAATTATCGATGAATGCTGCAAGTCATTTACATCCGGTTCAAATTGCATCCATTGTTTGCTGGAATAAAGTGGAGCTGGTTTGACTCCAAACGTAAGGCGGGTTAATCTGAAAAGTCCATTGTGTGATTTGATTGTCAAAAGCTCTTCATGAACCTCCAACCTCAGGAAAACATCCCAAAAATAAATTAGACAAAACAACTGCCACCATTAAATTTTGTAAAATGATCATCTGGCAAAGGAAACGGGTACCAATATGTACCCAAATGATTTGTTTGATTCACTAGAATAATCAGTACATATTTTATCATCCGTTTCGTTTCATTAACAAGAACAATGGGAACTGCTCATGCAGAGTCCTTCGTCCGTTGTAGTACTCCTTCCTGATGGGTTCCTTCTAAACGCCGTGTTCATTAGTCAAGTACAGCATAATATAACGGTCTGTATCTGAAAAAAGGTTTTGCATCAGACATTAATTTAAGAGTCGCTTTAATGTTAGTGAAAAATCATGGATCTTGCTGGAAAACATTGATAAATTATCGCTTGGGTATTTTTTAAAATTATTTTTATATACACGCAATTGAGGAAATATATAAAGTGTTTAATCACGCTTGCAGGGAATATCGAAACTATTTAATTGCTCTATCCGGTCTAGACATTGAACATTGGAATCAAAATTGTCAGTGAGATAGCATATATCAGAAATTATTTTATCTTTAAAAGATGCATTGCAATTTATCACACCCGTAATCTGAATAAAATTGTCTAACTCATTTTAAGCTATGCGACGCGTTTCTCTTAATGCTGGCTCTCAAATATGTTCCAACAGTGAACGTTAGATAAGGGTAATATCCGAAAATGTGTCAAGCCGAAAAAATGTATTATTATGCACAAACACAGAAATACACTTCTTGCAAGATTCAAAATCGATGTTGAATGTTGTAGACACATAGTTAAAATGTTGTTTGTTCCAGCGCGTTTTATTCATGAGTTTATTTTGTGTAAATTTAAAATAACCTGTGTGTATGTCATGCGTTTTTCTTTTCCGATGATTAGAAAATTCTATTTTATGTTAGTAATTGAAGCATTCCTGACACTTATGCTTCTTAGATGGACAAAAGTGTGAATCTCGTCGCTATTCCAGCAAGCACTGAGAGGTTTTTCACTATAGAAATTTTATCAACATTTGCCAGAACACTGCATGTAATAGATAGATTACTGGACTGTGTTACTACCATATTGTCGCATTTAAGGTTTAGTGAACGTTGGCATTCCGTGGCAAGAGCTTTTAAAATGACGTTTTTATTCTAGTCTAGTCCTGAAATTACACGTGTACACCTTTCAAAATCATGTGGAGATTGTAGTCCTACAATAGATATTTCGCATTTAAACAAATCTTCTGTGAGAAATTTAATTTGTTTTTTTTTCGCATTCATGATGTAAATGACCATCAAAGGTAATATAGTCGTTTTATAGATTTAAGCAATATTAACGTACGTTAAAAATGTTATTACTTCACGCTAAAATTGGTGGTTAGTTGTTCCACCGTTTCAGTGAAGGTTACATCTTTTGCTCATTTTGGAGAATTACATTAATGTACTAAGTATACTATTCCCGTCCTAATTTTCTTAATAATAAAAAGTGTGTAAAACTCAACTGAGGAAGTTATTTTATTACGTTAACAACATGAAGTTTAGATCATTACTCGTGGTTCTTTGTAGACCAATTCTTGTATGTTTGCAGATAAGCTATCTGCATAAGCATTAGCTGTTTGAGTGTGGACGCATTAATGTTTTAAGGGTGTGTGTTAATTGTTGGTTTGATAAACAACATAAGTAATTTTGGGGATAACAATGTATGATTTTAACTAGTCATACATTGTTATCTCCAAAATTACTTATGTAGCTTATCTTAAACACTTTTCGAATAAGTTTCGAGAAATTGCATTTTTATGTATTTTCTTAAAAAAAAAGTTTTATTATTTTGAAATACATCTTTTTGACAGCTAAAAACTTGTATCATTTTCGCCAGTTTATGTGTAGCGGAAGTATACCTGAAATATAGGAGGAATATAAAAACAGATTAAACAAAACTCTTGTATGAATAAACAATTTACATTTATTCTCCATTTGCAAAGGGAGAACATAATTACTACTTAGTGCATCACGTTTTACTTGGAGGGATATATGTAACACGTATTAATTCATGGTTGTCTTTATCTAGTATACACAAGACACATAACTACCCTCCAAATCTCTTTGAGGCAAACGAGATCACCAAGGCAAATACTTACTTCATTGTTAACATGTTTCTAGATGGAAATCTGTATAATCTAACAGTACACACTTGTAGTTGTACATATTAGACATAATGGCTTAATCGTAAAAATGAATAAACACACTTATGCTCATAATATAAGTGAATGTATATGTTAGGATTGTAAAAATACTAGAGAAAGAATGTAACTTACGCAGCAAATTAAAAATGGTTGTGTGTATTTGTCGGAAATTAATTGAAGATACTAATAAAACGTATTGAATATGTTTTATTAATATAGTTGCTGTAGTAAGATTGCTGCTCATCTGACAAATTAAAACACGTGTTTTACGCGCTAGTATTTATGCAGATAACATTCTAAACAGGTGTGTTTGTCTGTGTGTGTTTACTTGTCTGACGAAGTAGTGCTAAACGATGTTGAATAATTCATTGTCTAGGAATAAGATTTCCGATTATGTAAAAACTATTGGCAACTTTTATGTCAGTTGTTATCACCGCTGTCTCTCATCTCAAAAGTAGTCGTTAAAATACTAACGTTTAATATACATGGATTAAATAAAATCAAACCTTCTAACAAAGACTTATACGATGATGCAAAATGTATTTAACATCATATTCGATCTTTTTAATATGATATTCCTCTTCTCTATTCATATATATCTATCTATATATATATCTATATTCATATACATATATATATATATTCATATATGAATTATATATATATATAAATATATATATACATATATTTATATATATATATATATATATATATATATATAAGTATGTATTTTGGCTTTAAGTTTTTCCTATTGCTACTGAAAAGTTGTATATGATGAGATGCGAATCTGAGATAAATACTCGTAATTGTAATAGAAACCATTGCTGTTAGAAAACATATACAAAATATACATATTAAGATAATTTTGTTTGCATCTGCGAGAAGAAGAAATGTGAGAATGCCAGCACAAAGCTATGATTGTAGTCGACCGACGAAAAATGAAGAATAAGCAAATGAAAGAGCAGATGAGAGGTATGGGTTTGTTGTTGTTCAAAAGTTCACTACTTAGAGAATACATGTAAATACCTTTCGAATTATCAACCCCTTCCTTCGGATAGGTTTATAAAAGTAGGTGCTGATAGTCAGAATTTTGAATATCTCACAGCATTCGTGAATCAAAAGAAAAAGCTCTTGATATATCAACTATGTTTTGTATGGTTTAGAACAAAAGCTAGCTTCACAAGCTCACTACTTGTGGAATACCTTGAAATGCCTTCCGAGCCATCAAATACATTCCTTCAGATAGGTTCATAAAAGTTGTTGCTTATAGCCAGAATTTTGAATATCTCACAGGATCCGTGAATCTATTTACAGAATCTCCGTTTCTAAAGGACTTGCTCTTGGCATTTCAAAGACCTTGGGTATCGTTTAGAACTAAGGCTAGCTTCACCAGCTCGATATTTATGGAATACCTTCAAATGCTTTCCGAACACTCTAAATCCTTCCTTCGGATAGGTTTATAAAAGTAGTTGTTGGTAGTCAGAATTTCGAATATCTCACAGGATCCGTGATTATATTGACAGGAGATCCGTTTCTAAAGAAAAAGCTCTTGTCATTTAAAATACCTTTTAGTTTAGAACCAAGGCTAGCTTCATAAGCTCTATACTTACGAAATACCTTGAAATGCCTTCCCAACCATCAAACACTTTCCTTTGGATAAGTGTATAAAAGTAGTTGTTTATAGTCAGGATTTGTAATAGTTCACAAGATCCGTCAATCTAATGACGGGAGCCTCGTTTCCAAATAAAAAGCTCTTGACATTTCAAAGACCTTTGGTATGGTTTATAACAAAAGCTAGCTTCACAAGCTCACTACTTATTGAATACCTTGAAATGCCTCTCCAACCAGCAAACATTTTACAACTATTTAAAGCAACACATCGAAGAACATTAATTAAAAAATATGTCTTAGCGTCTCTCTTCTGATCTGCAGCACGTTGTGCAATTATGAGAATAGCTTATTACTTTAATATATATAAAAGCAAACGTCTCTTCTATCACTTATAATGCTCAGATATTCACTTCGCTTTAGTCGAAATGTATAAAGCTGCTCTTGGGGACACCCTCTTTTTTAATAAGCTAGTCAGACAGCCTTTCACCTCAGGTCTGAAATAGAAGACTCACATTGGAGTTATTGCTAACGTCTGTTATTCGATCATTCCATTGCTCGATAGAATATTTTACTCTTGATTCTATCCTTTATAAGAGCCCGACTCAGTGTTAGGTTTGCCTTGAGTTTTCTCTCTTTTTTTGATACAGTACAAAATCGACTTCGAAATATGGTGGGAATGTTCTCTTTTCTTCTCTACGCCCTTTTTCCTCACAAAAGAGACGCTGCTTGTCTCTCTCTATTAATTCCGATCTGTAAAACATGCACAGAAAAAAAAACTATATTTTTTCCGATGTCTACTTCGAGCTCAAAAACATTTCAATAAGCAAAGTGTATTTCCAAGTACTGTCTGTCTGTAGTACGAAATAAAACGCGGCTGTTTTCCTGAATACTGCATCTTTCCGTAAATATTTCTGCACGCGGTAGAAAGAATGTTCACTCTCTCGCTCACAAATACAAACAATGCAACGCCTATTCACAAGTAAAGCGTCTACACAGAGCAATTTGTTTGTAGCACGATCGTTTGTTTTTTAACGTTATATTGCTAGTGTATGTTAGCTGCACTACATTTTTAACTTAAACTCGAGACGCTTACTTCGTGTTCACCTTTTTAGGTTTTTCGATTGGCTTGTCCACGGACGTTATTTACATTATCGTTTAGCGTTAAAATAGATAAAGATATTAGCACATTAGGTCAATTGTTCGCTACAATCGCTTTCATCATTCATACTTATTAATCTTTATTTACTGTTAATACATTGCATCGTTTCCGAAGCATAGGATGCATTAAACAATATTTTCGATTAGCCAGGCCTTAAAATAGCTATGTTATGTAAACTAAACGCCATAGATTTCACATTCGCATAATAAAGGAATAAGATTTTTCAAACAACCTTTGTGATAAATAACATAATTCCTCAATAATATGCATTCCCTTTTTAAAAACCGAAACATTCAGGAGTTTTTTTATTAGTTTAAGTACATTCTAATAAATAATGTTCGCCGAATGTTAATGATCTAACATAACTTCAGTGCCGGGTACTGTCGATTTAATTTAAGTACTACATTTACTTGTTATAGCTTCATACGATCTAGATTCAGTAATGGCTTACACATATATATGTTACGTGCGACTTTCACACGAACAATCTGAAAGTATTTTTACATGCTCGCCATCAATAAAAACATTTATTTAAACCGTTTTGCTATGTTGTTCTGTGAAATCTATTACCGTCTCTTTCATCAGACATAAGCCGTTAAACTTTTTACTATTGTTCGACTTCATTTAACATTTGCGCTTTAAATCGTAACACACTTATTGATATTAATAGGGCATTACGTTTTAAATAAAAGTATGTGTGCACTGTGTACGATACACTCAAGTATTTTTTTAATTAAATGTTATACTTGAGAATAAGAAAGTGTTTAGTCAATTTAATTGAGGTATAAACATATCAGAGCTGCTACGTTCAAGTGAGTTGAACTTCCAATACGTTGCTTCTGCCATACAGCGACAGATAGGTTCAATTCATACCAACTAAGTGTCGATCAAGTGTAGTGATATAACAGTAGTACACACCAGGATATTTTGTGTCGAGATTGAGATGTAACGATCCTAAGATTATGAGAAGATTATAACACATGCGCACAAAGAACAGCAGTTATGTAGTGTTTGTTAGAATTTATTACATGGTCAACGTTTATGTGAGACCATCTTTCAAAGTATTTTATTTAACTTTTCTACAGGAAGTCAGACACAAGGTCAGGTGTGGGTATTGATGAAACCATTTTTGTGGAACAAATTGGGTTTTGAATACGACACACATTTACCCATCGTGCAATCCTTTGAAGTATTACTATTGTTTTTCAGAAGTTGATGGGGGTTTACTTGTCGCCTACGACTCTCGTATCTTGAGAGAGTGCCGACGGGACCGACCGGTATATCTTGAGGGAATAATTATCTGTTAACGAGGCATTACGCCTACTGCTCGCAGTGTTTCAGATATTCTTTGTAATATTTCTACATAAAAATTATGAATAGCGTTAGGGTTAATGAATGATATTCTTTTTACATTCATATTAAATACCACTTGGCCTCTAGTTACTGCGAACAAACACAATCACATATATTTACTAATTGTATCCCCAACATGCTTGTCTCAACGTAATTACATTGATGTGAGGATGCTTTTTGTAGTTATGAAATAATATAAACGTCGAATTATCATTTATGAATGTAAGATTTAAACAAAAGTACAATTATTATATATAGTTGAGTCAAACCTTGATTACAATCATTTATATGCGATCAGTAATAGTAGCATAAGATATTGCTTTTCCCCTAATATTATAAAAAAATGTACGTATTAACAATGATAAATAATTTACAGAAGCTAATCATACTACAATATTGCATCTTACGATCTGGTCGGCATGAATGTCTATTGATACCTGATGTATGTATGCACACGAATACAAGGTAAATCTAACCGGAATCGAATGTAACAGTTAAATTGCAAACGTCATTTTTTAATGTACGTAATATTTGAGGAACTAACGAATAATTACTTATTTCGGGGAAAATATGAAAATTAAAAATAATATTGGGGGGAAGGATTTTTTATCGAATTTAAAATGCAAAATATAAAACTTCTGAGTATGTGTTTCACTTAAATACATTTATTGACAGAAAGCAAACATCTAATTAGTAAATAAATAAATGAAAAAGTAGGGTTTGGGGTATAGGTTAGGGTAACGGTTATGATGTATCTGTATGGTTAAAATATTATGCATATATATATATATATATATATATATATATATATATATATATATATTATAATATTTATAAATAAATATTAAATCATAAATACCTACATACACTAGTGTTTCGAGCTTATTTCTCTCATTAGTGCTGGAAAGTAATAATTTAAA
The DNA here is from genome assembly GCA_963556195.1 of Sepiola atlantica. Taxonomy (NCBI): domain Eukaryota; kingdom Metazoa; phylum Mollusca; class Cephalopoda; order Sepiida; family Sepiolidae; genus Sepiola; species Sepiola atlantica. The sequence goes on along the minus strand of OY744515.1, from coordinate 174,041,132 downwards.
ACCGTCGGGAAGCGCGAACATAGTGCACAGATTCAAGCAGTTGCCATATCCACTCGGTCAACCGAAACTGTCACGTAATTAAGGGAAATTAAGATCTATATGCACCTAGAAACGGGCACAGAGAGAAGACTAATCGAGAGTGTTCGACAAACGTATTCGGAATATTGCATTAGAGCGTTTGGCAGTGTACTTTTTATATCCCCGAGAGTGCTCACCTTTAATTCCTTAAATAGGCTTAGTATCATATTTATGAATAAATATTAGTTTTTTATACCGACAGACACTAGAGTTTCAAGCTTAGTTCTCTTATCAGTGCAGGAAAGTAATTTCAGACGTTCGGGAAGCGCGAACCCGGTTCACATGGTCAGCCTAGAATCTGCAAGCAGTCGCCACCGGAAACTGTCACGTAATTAAGTGAAATCAAGATATATATGTACCTACAAGCAGGCATATATAGAAGACTAGTCGAGAGTGGTTGACGAACGTATTCGATTTAATAACACAGAGTGGTATTGCTTAATGATACATTTTTTTCAATTTTGCGAACGGTCCATTTAGTTTTTTGGTCACATTTGTGTATGTATGTTCCGTGAGTTCTTGTTCTATTTTCTTTTTTTAACTTTTTCGCTAGTATGTTCGATTGTATTCATTAAATAATCTGCAGGCGCTCTTTCTCTTGGTGTCTTAGAAATATGTATTTACTGTTGAGTGTTTGTTATTATCATATCGGCTAGTAATTCACAACTTAAAAGAGAGCATCTATAAAATTGAGATCTAACATGATAGCATGATTGCGTTCTAAGAGCGTACATGATTAAAAAGTTTGATTGCTTAACCGATCAGAATTTGCTTTTATCTCCTATAATAATGATACAACTAATTCTTACATCGGTTTTACTACCAGGACACTTTCTCGAAGACTCACCTTATATGTCTCCAACACTAGCTCCATTTTCTAACACCGAAACAGTATGCCTGCCCCCGTTCTCAATATCGACACACACTAGTAAACAATATCAAAATAATACATTACGATTCAAAAGATAAACCATTTTAAAGCCCTCTTCTTAAAAAAACTAAACATGTCACACCCAATAATGTGCATTACGAAACAAGTCACAACATTTTAAAATGTTTAGCATTGTAAGTAACTTTACCAAATGTATAGTCATTAAGAAATTGTGTTCATTTTGAATTCGCTTAGAACGTAATACAATTCTCAGCGTTTAAGCAATCCAACTTTTGCATCCTGCAAGTTGTTAGAACGTAATCACGCTCTCGTGTTACATCACACTATAATAGATGCTTTCTATTAAGTTGTAAAACACAATTTGTTATAATAATAACAACAACTCAACAGTAAATACATATTTATAAATACACCAAGACTAACACCGCTGAATATTATTTGACGAATCGCGAAAAAAAGAAGAGCATGGAATAAAAATCCAAGAAACATACATACACCAATTTTACTGAAACACTAAATAAAATAAAAAAATTGAAAAAAAATGTCTCATCATGAAAACAAATCCGTGTTATTTTATAATGTTTGCCTATATATATATATATATATATATATATATATATATATATATATATATATATGTAACCACTACTTTTATAAACCTATCTGAAGGATGTGGTTAGTATAGTTTGGAAGGTATTTGAAGGTATTCCTTAAGTACTGAGTTGTGAAGCTAGCCTTTGTTCTATACCATACTAAAGGTCTTTGAAATGTCAACAGCTTTTTCTTTAGAAACGGAGATCCTGTCCATAGAATTACGGATCTTGTCAGATATTCAAAATTCTTACTATCAGCAACTAATTTTATAAACATATCCGAAGGAAGGCGTTTGATGATCAGGAATGTACTTCAAGGTATTCCATATATCGTGAGCTTATGAAGCTAGTCTTTGTTCTTAAACTATACCAAAGGTATTTGAACTGTCAAGAGCTATTTCTTTAGAAACAGAGTTTCTGCCAATAGAGTCACGGATCCTGTGAGATATTCAACATTCTGACTATCAACAACTACTCGTATAAACCTATTGGACGAAAAAGAGCTTGATGGTTAGGAAAACATTTCAAGGTATTCTATAAGTAGTTACCTTTTAAGTTAGTCTTTGTTCTAAACCATACCAACAGTTTTTGAAATGTGAAGACGTTTTTCTTTAGAAACGAAGCTTCTTTCAATAGATTCACGGATTCTGTGAGATATCTTAAATTCTGACTATCAACAACTAATTTTATAAACCAATCCAAAGGATGAGGTTAGATTGTTTAAAAGGCATTTCAAGGTATTCTTATAGGTAGTGTGAGTGTGAAGCAAGTCTTTGTTCTAAACAATACCAAAGGTCTTTTAAATAGGAAGAACTATTGCTTTAGAAACAGAGTTCCTGCCAATAGATTCACGGTCCTGTGAGATATTTAAAATTTAGCCTATCAAGAACTACTTTTATGAACCGTTCCGAAGAGAGGAGTTTGATGGTGGTAAAGGCATTTCAAGGTATTCCATAAGTAGTGAGCTTGTGAAGCTAGCTTTTTTTCTTAACCATACCAAACATATTTGACATATCAAGAGCTTTTTTTATATTCAGGAACCTGTGAGATATTCAAAATTCTGACTATAAACAAAAACTTTTATCAACCTATCGGAAGAAAACAGTGTGTTTGTTAGGAAGGCATTTCAAGGTATTCCATAAGTAGTGAGCTTTTTAATATAGTCTGTGTTGTAAACCATACGAAAGGTCTTTGAAATGTCAAGAGCTTTTTTCTTTAGAAACAGATCCCCTGTCAATATATTAACGGATCTTGTCAGATATTTAAAATATAAGTGATATATAAAAAATAATCTGGCTATTAACAACTACTTCTATAAACCTATCCAAAAGAAAGGGCTTTTTATGGTTGGGAAGGCATTTAAAAATATTCCATAAGAAGTTAGCTTGTTAAAACTACCCAGCACAATAGAATTACTCTTACATAATGTACAACTTGAGGTACAAGATGTGGAAGACACACTCTCCCACGATGTAAGGGTTCATTGACTGTTATAGATATATCTAAACGCAGGTTTACAAAACAGTAACTATGAGGTAAATGTTGCAGAAAACTCATTTTTTTATTATTGTAGTTGTAGCTATTATTTTCAAGTGTTCCAACGTATATGTGTGACGCCAGTTGTTTCTACTCAGTGATATTACATGTATACTAGTGCAAACCTCATACCATTTACCAAAGTATGTACCAATATGTTTATCATATTATTACTTAACACTCATTTTCCATCATGCATGTATTGGAATGCGCGGGCCTACAGTTGTATCGTGTGTTCGTGAATATTCATTAACTTAGCAAATAATGTTTATAAATCAAAGAAGACGTACAATTTTTTTCATTTTTGTGTGTTGTCATGTCGTGCCAGAAGTATAAGTTTATTTTACACAATATGCTTTTACTTAACAATTCTAACTCTATCTCAATAGAAAATCGGAAATGCATCAATACTTATGAAATTAAAGGCCAGCATTCTTCGTTTGCATTCAAACCAGCATAAATTGCGTCGTAGCTATGAGTAATTTTATTTTTCTAAACCGCCACTTAATAGAGAAAGACAATAAGTAAAATGTTTGTTTGCTGATTCGCAGGTAATAAGTAATTACCTATCACAAACTATGCGAGAAAATCGGCCTTTTAATTAGATAGAAAAGTAGGAAACTGTAGTGTTTTCTTATCCGTGCTGCTCGAAACAAAACAATCAACGTTCTTGTTAATATTCTTTCAAAATATTCAACTTGCACTCATTCACTTAGACGCGCTGTTATAACTGACTGATCTATATCTATGCTGATGTGTCCGTTCGAGAAATTGTATAATAAAGAAAATAGTTATAAGTGTTATATATATAAAATGTGTGTGTATCTAAGTTCATTCCCTACATATGCTAATAAAACAAAATGCATGCTAAAAATTCCATAGCTTTCATATTGAGTTATGTTTTATATCTGTAATAGCCATAATATTGTAGTAAAACTATCTTATTTTTAGTTATTTAAGAATTAGTTTTGCCAGACATATGCCACTTAATTGATTATGAAATTAAGGTGGAACTATAGTCCATGTAAGCTGAGACTTGCACCCCACACACATACGCACACACACATATGTATATATATATATATATATATATATATATATATATATATTTAAATATATACATATATATATATACATATATATATGTAATATCCAATCGTACATTTGGAAATGACAACAGTTATCTCCCTTGCACTATAACATAGTAATCTGTAATTATCCCCCTTGTTCTTTCTGATTGTATATATAAACGACGCCGGACACGTAATCATTCTCTTGATTGCACCGGGCGAACTACAAGTAACACGTTGTTGTTGTTGTCCTTGCTTTGACCTCTGTTCCTCATAGCTTCGTATCACTTCTTGCTTTTAGCGTATAACCAGAACACAACAATATATATATATTTACATATATATATATATATTTAAATATATACATATATATATACATATATATATATATATATTTATATATATATATATATTTACACATATATATATATATATATATATATATATATATATATATATATATATATACATATATATATTTTTACACACACACACACACATATATATATATATATATATATATATATATATATATATATATATATATATATGGGTGTGGGCTTGTGTGATGGTTTGCATGTGTGAATATAAAATCAATGTCAATACATCGCATATTACATAAATAAGCCAAGATCTCACATGATTTACTCGTTCATAGATGCTCTCACATACAAGTCTCAGACTGTGTTTAAGGTAGTAGTTGCATGCCGCATGTTTGATTTCCATCTTCCCAGGCAGTACAACTTATTTCCGATGTCCGGATTGGGTTGTCTCAAAAGTGTTCTTTATTACAACAGGTGATGTGTTTATCACCGACCATATATGGAACCTTATCGCAAAATTCCGAAGGATTTTTTTACTTCTAGTTATGCACTTATAGGATGTGACCCTTTGAACCGAAAACCGACCTCGTATAATATTTTGACTAGTAGAATTCAAATAAATCTCGAGGGCGTGATAAGTTTACCTTACAATTGCTAATGACTATAATAACATTGTATATTTTGTCTAGGAAACCTTCTCTCGTATACGTCATACTTGTTGTAGTGGTGTTGTATTACTTCCCCAGGTAACGATTATATTCGTATTACAACAATTGATGAGAAGGTATACAGAGTAACGTTGATTTACATCCACTTGCAATAAGATGACCTCTTCAAAACAATCTTGCAATACGTTTTGAAATGTTATTAACTCGCCCAATGTGGAACTTTCCCGCCTCCATGTAGGAGCTGAAGAAAACAACAGGAGAAAACAAAAAGAGGTACATCAAGAAGTGATGAAAAAACAAGAGGTTTACTAGGAACAAGCATACACACTTATGCGCACGATACGTAAGCCTAACTTAAATGCGTTTTCATGATTATAGAAAACACTTGTAAATGCAATATCAGAGTTCGACTACAACTAGGAACTGTAAATAACATTTTATTTAAATTATTATAGATACATTGTATATATGCTAACATTATTGTTGTAGGACTATCTCTTGCTTAATAAAGATACTTGCTGCTCTGGGCATTAGATTTACCACGGAAATTGCGTATGTAATCGTTTGATTATTTAGTTTTGTTGTTGCGTTAATGCATATTTGTTACATATACAGTAACACTCTATTACTCTTGTAAAGAAGCGTAAACATATTTTACTATTTTTCATGCATTATAAATCACGAGCATGAAACTTTAAAATTGTCAAAAGTATTGCCGTATTATTTTTTGTGTTATTATTTGGCCTAAGGATAGAAACACAAACATAATACGGGTGTTATCAAACATATAATAGGACGAAACTAATGTAATCATTGAACTGAATGTGCCTGAATTATCATGATACAACCGAATTAAACAAATATATTGAGAAAAATGCTGTTTAACAGTATTACAGAATACATATTCATCGACACGTATCTACTTGTTCACTTGCTATATATAATGATTCAAATGACAACATTTTTTGATAAATATTCACGTTGTAAACTAGGATTAACAAAATAAGTTAAGTTGTTATGATACTATCAATTATACAGTTTGTAAATGAAAGAATTATTGCCTTTTAAAATGTTTAACGAATATTAAATTTCAAGTTTAGCTGGTAACTAATCTTTTAATAAAACAAACTCTTAGAAAAACACTATACTTCTGACGGGATAATTCGCGGATGGCGTGACTGGAAACACTTTTATTTTCAACAACAGCTAATTTCAAATTATCTTTCAATGGAAAAACGAAAAATAGTTATATTTATTATCAATAATATTTACAATTTATTTAGAATTGACTGATTAGAATATATTGACCTGATGAGTATGCCAATATATACATCTTTTACGAAGAAGTAGACGCTTGTTTAATTACGAAGAAAGATTACAAAAAAGTAAACAGTATATTTATATTTTCATCTGACGCTGTAGGTATTTCACGAGAAAGTAAAGAGAAATGTAAGTTTATGTAAAAAGATAATTTTCATTTTGAAATGTGATTACTTTAAAATATGTTTATGCTTTTGTTATCAATTTGACAAACGTCAAATGGTAGTAGTGTAACCAATAAAATGACGAAAATGGCAATACGCTAATATATTCAAAGTTAGTCAAAATATGTCGGTTATGCCCACAGTAATAGTTATAGTCAGCGTCCTTGGAACTGCTTTACAACATTTATTTATGCTAAACTATCTTGCAATTTACGGATTAGAATCTCCTATCATGTCATGGCGATTAAACTGAATGATCTTCGCCAGGAAATTGGAAAATGCATTCATAAGTTGGAACTACGCTATTGGATACTCGACGTTTGTTGAAATGAGTTGCATCGACCCTAGACCCTTTAATTTTGAGTTGCCGTTTACTAGGACATCCAGTACTATGAAATCAATATAGGCCTTGCATCCATTGCTAATCTGCACAGTGGAGATCCCATATTTTGCAACAAGTTTACTGTGGGTGTAGTCTCCACATTATACCATGAAGTACACATCGATATTTTACCGCCACAATACATGCTCCCTGATGTACCGTTACAACGATTGCAAGTTAAGTTCTCGGCAGAATACTTGGACGACGGTTATTTTTCATGTGCGGAATGTTTCGCCGAAAGGCGACATCTCACAAGATTCTCTATAACTGATGCCTCAAAAACTTTTATAACGCTTAGAGAGCAGCCCGCAACCTCAGCGTGATCCTATATAATGTATAGAGTTCGAACTCTATTTACAGATATTATCCGGAGTTGAACGACCATTTTGAATCACCCCTTATGCCCGGACACTTAGAATAACGTATGAGTTTTTCTAACGAAACAACTGGACCGCCGCGAAAACTACTACAGCGCTGTTTACAAAAAAGTAGAGTACAAGCAAAGATAATATAATAATTCTATATGTAATCATCTTTGTCACAGCATCAATTCAGAGATGAAGTGTATTACTGCCATACTTAGAAAACTGTCCACACACACTATGTATGAAAATGTAATCGTATATTTTTATTGCAGTATAATTATTGAAACACAATAATGCTGGCTAAAGTGAATTCACATGTGCAGAGCACAACTCTATAGAATGTTCGACCTTGATTAAACAAAACGAAAGAAACCAAACGAAATGGAGATCAACTGAAGAAATATGAAGAAAGTTTATAGAGATAAAAAGTGAGAACAGAAAAAAATGCTCAGACCACATAGATGCTTTGTGATAATTAAACATATTGCCAAAGCCATAGAAGCGATTTATCATAGTGATAGCGTGGGATGAATATGTTACAGATCATTCCAGAATGATAATTATACTTTTTTCGGCTACTAAATAAATTAAAATGTATAGGGAACCAATATACTTAATTTTATTTTTCGAATCCCGATGTAAATGTCAGAAATAAAAGTGTAATTAGGATATTTACGGGTGTGTTATAGATATGCTCGGATTTATGATAATATACCCGTTTACTTGATCAACGAAAAAGATTATCAATCGGGCTACTCATCAAAATTGTATATAAGTATTGAACGCGTATTGACAACGTCGAAAAGGGTGGCTCCGATGAAAACTGAAACAAACGATACATGTAAATTGTAATTTGTGTGTGTATATTAAAAATACAAACATGAATTGTTTAGTCAGAGGCTCCTCTATTTGTACGAATTTTAGTCGGGGGAGTTTTTATATACAGCAAGAATAACCTATCAAAGATATGGGCGTCGAAAATAAAAGTGACGAAAAGAAATAACACATGGGAGTTCTCTAAAACTATAATTGCTGAATTACGAAAGCCAGTTGATCAAATTAGGCTAAGAGTAGGCTAGCAGTTATCTATCATATGGACGCAGAGCTATCTCCTTAACAATGCTGACTGGCAATGAAGAAAGCTACATAGGTATATATACTTCCTGACGCGCTTAGTTTTGTCTTACAGGAATTCATTTTCCTAAAACTTAATGTCGTCACGAACAGATTATTCAACTAAATTTAGAAAGACAGGCAACTTAACGTCGACTCTAGTTGACAATCGAATAAAAGCTATTGATCCGTTGACAGACTATCTCGGACTGTGTGCATCATACTGTTGACTATAGTTATCGCTCAACACTATTTACACGTTATTAGTTAAGTTGTTTATTTAAACCAACTATACTTTATCAATACTTGTGAGACAGACATTCATTATAATTACTGCTTATTTCTTTTTATTTTCGTTTTCAGATTTTATACGTTTGTGTTTTAAGCATTGCTTAATCGATGGCACTAAATATAATTTAACTTCCTATTTGAATATACGTATAATCACCGACTTTCTAAGGAATCAATTATATCATATATTTTAGTGTCTACTGTTTAATCTTGTAATTGATTTAGAGATGAGCGACTATTAATGGAGGGAAGCCTTAGGATTTCACATCATATAAAAATTAAAATCTTCGATTGATCATTGAATTAAAATCTCTCTTTGATATATCCTTTGATCAACAATAAATACACTCTGTGATGAGTTCAAAACATAATGCCGGGCCAGCCAAACGAAGTGACCTTTTAATTCTGGAGAGTTTATAAGTGAACTTCACATTTCTGAAGTCACGTCATTTGTAATAATATATATATATATATATATATATATATATATATATATAATATTATTTCTCATATAATATATATATGTCTATGCCTGTATTTATATTAACTATATAATCGAAAATGTGTGCATTCATAATCGTTATAAGTACTATTCTCTCACCAATGTATTCTAATTTGTACATTGCACTAACGATCAAAGAACATAACTCATTAAATGACTTACTTTGAAACGAACGAAAGAGAAATAAATATTTTTTTAAAAGTTCGATTACCCAAATTCAATAAAAAACAATAAATAATATACATATATATATATATATTTCCGTGGCATATTTTATTTGAAGTGTTATTCAATTACATATAGATTTCTGATTCCACCTATCAAGGCTCGAGGACCACTCGAGATAAGGGTTCAACAGCTCGTTATTTAAGCTATGATTGCCACCACGAAAGGACCTAAACGATAGGGGCCAAAAGAAAATAATTACGAAGCGTAATTGGTTATCAAAGAAGACAGTTCAAAAAGTAATTGATTGCATGAGGCTTGAAGATAACCATGCTGTAGTTGGCTGGGAAGCATACTTGAAATATATTATTCCATAGATGGTATATCCGGAGAAAAGCATATCTGTTCATGGATGTTACATGTGAATTTTGGTAAATAGAGTGTAGAAAGAAAAACAATGATTTTTTGTTGACTGTGGTTGTAGCAAACGAGTTCTTGTTGTTAATGTTTTTACGGCTTGGCAGGGACTGAACTCTAGTCAAACAAATAAGAATAGCATGTATATAATGCGGAGAAAGCCTACAATATATTTTCAGTGTGCAACAATGTGTTGTGGCGAAAAGAGATCATACCCCTCATCGATTGCGAAGTCGATTTTGTATTATGTCGAGATAATACAGTGTAACTGAGCATCACTCTATCTGATGACATATACGGGTTTGTGCAGCAATTTTTAGCAACAGATTCGAAGTAATTCTTCAATTTCAGATCTAGAGTAAAACTTAGTGCGGACTCTTATCAAATTATGAGGTTTCCTCAAGAAAAGGGATACATACATTTCGACTGGAAATAAATGAAGATCTGAGATGCATTATATGTAAGAAAAGGTGTCTATAAATAATATTTATATCAATTATGTTTTTATCAACGGCTTCACTACGGACGATAATTATTTATTTGCATTTTTGCCTTCTTATCTTCTCCATGCAGAAAAATATATTTTGCTTTGTATAATTGTTTTTCTTCAGATTCAACACCGATGAAGGTGTCTAAAATTATTTTCGTATTAGGTGTAACAATTGTTCGTCTTTTTACAAAAAAATTATAACTTATGAAGATTTAATTAAATTGAATTAAATTTAGATTGAAAAATAATTAAATTTGGATTGAAAAATAATAACATAAATAATACAACGCCTAAATATAAAGTAACTTTACGATAAAAAAGATAAAAAGTAAAAAAGTATTTTAAATTATAATCTATCAGAATTAAATTCTAACATTGACAAGTAAATGATATTTTAGAATTAAAATGATGAAACACTTGAGATGATAGTTGCATGGCCACGCGATCCAGAACAAGTATATGATATTCTGCAAGAAGTGTGTATGTTAATAATTAGTATGATTCGAAACTAAAATACTTCAAACAAAAACATAGAATATTATATATAATTGCGCCAACCAAAGTTTTTACACGGCTTAAGTAACGCTACATGTATCTTAAAATCATTCTAACAGTATGGTATCTTAAAGTAATCGACCATATTCCCAGAACTGGTTAAACAATATAATCGTAAGACATTTAAAATGCATGTATTGGCACTGATATTAAGAATTACTTAAAGTGCCAGGATTGTTTTTTTCTTCTGTGTCTCATTAACTATTTTAAAATATCTTGTATTGTAAAATAATGTAAATTGTTTAAAAAGCATATTGCTGTATTAGAACCCACATGATACGCAACATGAATTTAGATAATGAGACATTATGCAAACATGGTATATTAAGTAAAACTTACTCTATTGGATATACCTCTAAGTTAATGGATTTGTATTAGTTACAGTAGTTTTAATTACAGTAAACAAAACAAAAACTGATCGTTGTCAGTTTAATTGTTGAACGTATCTCTATCAGGGAATGCCTGTGTTTAAACGGAAGATCAACGTAAGCAAAAGACAAATACCGAAAATTGAGGAAATGAAAATTATTCAAATTAAGAAAGATTTTTTCTCTTAATGCTTAACCGTATTCCAGAAAAATATGATTCCCCATTGATACACTTTTGTTATTTAGAATATTATTAACCTCGTTCCGATATGCTGTATGCGTAGTATATAATTCTGTAAAAATCGAAAATGTATCGGTCTAATCACGAAAGTAAGTTATCGAACATGATTTAATGTTATCTTGCATTTATATATATATATATATATATATATATATATATATATAGAGAGAGAGAGAGAGAGAGAGCGCGAGAGAGAGGGAGAGAGTATGATAGAAAGGGGGATGAAAAAGCAATAAATTATAAATCTGCACGTTTCAGTTGTTATTTATATTGGGGTCTTACTTCCATGTTTTATCATTTCTATTGTTTATTCACTCATGTAAGTTTTTATCCTCCCTTTTCTTTTATCGAGAATAAAATGTGTGTATGTGTTTATCCTTGTAATTTTCATCGTTATCGATATCTTCTTATATATTTTTCTATATTTTATTCTTACTAATAATTACTCTTTTTGTTTTTCTCTTCGCCGTTCTTCAATTTCCGTATTTATATTATTCGATAAAATGACTACGTTTCATGAGGTTTGACTATTCCGATAGTTCCGCTTTCATCCAGCTGATAACGGTCTTCGATCGCATCCTCTGGAACATAAAAGAATACAGAATAGGTTTTCATTAAACAAATCCGTTTATCTATTCTATTAATGAATATAAAGAAAAAATAGAATCCTCATCAAGCGAAATATGACTCCTGTAACTTAGCGTGCATATATCTATACATCAATATTTTGAAGTGTGGCACGTGTTCCCGTCCATGCAATCTGTTTTCTAGGGATAAACTCCTAAAATAAATTAATTAATTAACGAAGCGAGATACGAGCATTGATATTGTTGTCTAAAATCCGATCTGCATTTCTTGCTAGCTGTATCAATGTCTGATTAATGCCATATGATAATTCCGGAAAGACGATCCCAGAATGTACGTTGTAGTTAAAACCGACATTGATGTTGAGCACATTCTGATTGATCAAAATGACCGCATAATAATTTAAACGCATAAATTGGTTGACGTGTGTTGCTACCGTTGTGTTATCTTACGTAGAGCTAAATGTAAGTTGTGTACCCTGATTAAAAGTCTCATTGTAAAACTCGTGAGGGTTATTATATAGTTAATATGTTATAACATGTATAACATGATCGTAGTCATACTTATATAGTTTCGTTCAGAAATAAAGTGTTCCTTTATAGATGTGGTCATTAAACTAACGCCAGAGGGGCGAGATAGGCGGCTATCTCTTTTTTGCGCTTTTAACTCAATCGGTCGGATTTTTAATAATCTCCTCGCGTGCTCTTTTCTCCTTCTTAATATATCTACATCTCCCTATATCTATGTCTATCTAGCTATCTCCCTCCTATTCTTCTCTCACTATCTCTCTTTATTCTTTCATCCTTCTCTCTATATACTTTTATTCTCTCTCTCTTTCACTCTCTCTCTCTCTCTATATATATATATATATATATATATATACATATATATATATATAAATATATATATATATGTATATATATATATGTGTATATATATATATATATACATATATATATATATAAATATATATATATATATATGTATATATATATATGTGTATATATATATATATATACATATATATATATATAAATATATATATATATATATGTATATATATATATGTGTATATATATATATATATATATACATATATATATATATAAATATATATATATATGTATATATATGTGTATATATATATATATTTTATGTACTTAAGTCTCAATATCTCTCTATTGCTCTATGTATATCTATCGTCGTACGTTTGCTTTATCTTAATTACATTTTTATTTGAAATATGTTACATGTGTCTTAGATTGTAGCATACCTTACACGTTCGTTATATAGAGGAACGTGGTGTATGTGCGCACGTCTACTCATAAAAAGGAACGGTCTCAGCGTCCACAATTTACCGTTTCTTTTGTACTGTAGACTTGTTTTTTTCTGTTCTGATAACATATAATATTTCGTCACTGCTTTTTATCTGTTATGGTACCTTACCTTTAACGGACTTTAGACTTACCCATTCATGATTAATAGTGTGAGTAGGTGCCCCTCAGTGTTGAGGCCACCCCCAGCACGTTCAATCTTTCATTCACTTCTGTTGATTAACGACTTGTAGATGGTGGAAGATAATACCAGTCGAGGATTCGTTCTCAACAATCAGTCCGGCAGGAAATGGGACATTTAAATGTTCTTTTATCTGTAGGGCTAAAGTATACGCTCCTGTGTTGTTCTATGAGGTGCACCCTCCAAGGTCTTGTCTCCCATTTTCCGGGTGGAGTAAGTTCATTGATTACTGCCTGAGGCTCCATGAGCGGGAAACGCCGACGGGGTTTCCCAGGCTATTTTGCTAGGCCAGATAGCCCCTGTCTTTTAGTGACGCTGGCTTGATTATACCCCACCGTCCGACTGTGTTTCACATATTGCTGCGGTGGAAGCAATTACACACCTGAATCAACCCCAGTATGTATTGGCAGTCAAGACTGATGTACCAGAACTCTTGTTACCCTTTTGTATTATATTTTCTTAAATATACTTGTTTTCTATAAACCCTGAGTTCGTGTTATCTATTCCGGCCTCTTTACCGGGTCACAGCAACTGGCGACGAATTATTCGATTTTACATGAGACCCCACAAAAAACCCCTGTAAATAACGTAGAATAACCCTAGAAAAACTGGCGACGAGGAAACATCAAACACTTAAAGAATTTTTCTCGAGAAGATTTATTATTACACCACAAAAACTGACGACCTGGGATTATAAACTTACGCCATCACAATGACAGAGACCCTGAACAAGAACAAGCGTCGATAAATCAACCGAACACTGTCCTTGTTATAAAAAAAACTGGCTGTAGGTTTCGGGAAAAACACGTAAAAACCAACTTAGTTTTCGCTCATTAAGGAAAGGTCAATGATTTTGGTATTGTTATTTGGACTAAATGTTAACAAGACGGGAATACATGATTCTTCTCTTCTCTCTAAAATAGAAAAAGCGTTACTGTCGGAAAATGAAATTAAACCGTATTTTATTTGTCTCTGTTTACTAAAGTGCCGACGGCAAATTCTACGAAAAAAAAACAAGAAAAAGGTTTTATACTCTTTTTCACAACTGAGATATCGTTATGCAGCCTAATATTAGATTAACTTATTTTAAAGCCGATATTTTTATCTGATAAAATATGCATGTTAAACATGGAGATTCGAAATCTACTAAAACATATGCGGTTAACTGTCAGATGAAACATCATCTAGAACACAGAAGAAGCTTTAAAAAATTCTAGAAAAAATGAAGCTGACGAAAGACTATATAAAACTGAAGAAATATTTTAATAGTATCTACTTGAACAAAAATGAAGCACTAGAACAAAAAAGAAAACCCGACCTAAAGATTGAAGTATTCCTGTAAACAATGTCGGTTAAGGGTCAAAGTTACGAAAGCAATGATGTGTTGTCGCAGAATGTCGTTTGGAGTGCAATTGACAATTTCACTGATTCACTTAATCAGAATGACACTTTTGCTTCGTATTTTAACATATATGAAGATATACACATAATAGATTGTCAACATTGGGGAGACTATAAATAGTTTCGCCTACTGCTCCGGGAATTAGGCACCACCGAACATAGTAAGTTTGTGGACTTAATTATGCCCTCCAAAACGAGCAACTTGACTTTTGCTTAAGTTGTTTCCTTTTAACTGAATTATTTTGTTCCAATACGTATTTCTTTCACAAACGCTGGAAGTGTTTGAACCTGGTGACAATAGACAAATAATATTATTTAACGTTCGCATCGATCGCTAATAAACACTGTTACGATTTTAAATTAGTTCACATTAGTGCTAATAATTGTGAAAGCTTAATTTTCGTATAAAGATTGGTACATACGCTTAAATCAGTCATAGAGTACTAAATTAATAATAAAGAAAACCGAAATTAACACTAGAGACACACGCTGATGACTGCTAGAGATTTATAAGTGTTAAACAAGATTCAAAGAGTCGGGCATGTAACACATCATGAAGGTACGTCAAAAATAGAACTTCAATGTTGCTTCAAAAACAAATAAAAACAAAAAAAAAGATGTTCGCGCCTCTACAAAAAAGAAAGTTATATGAAACAGAATAAATGATCACAAAACCCTTGTTTTCGCTGTAGAAGCCTTCATTGGGACACCCCTTGCCGATATCGTTTTAAAACTTGTCTAACTTGTAAACAAGTCGGGCATACGACGCTATATTGCAGAACAAATAAAGGAATCATAACTCGGGTTACGTCAACACAAACGAACATACATGGCGTGGAATTATAGGAAAATATGTGATGGGAAAAATCCTAAATAAAAACGTAAACTTACAATTGCATTATTGTTAAGACGTGTCAATTATAAACATGCATACATAGAGAAAGTAGGGAAAACGAACTAAATTGCCAGAACGGTGAATTGTGAATAAAAATATATATAGAGTGAAATAATAACCGACATTAATTCAAAGAGAACTACGGAAACATAAAAAGAAACACCATACTTTATTTGACACACGCCTATTGCAGCTATATAATTGCTGGGGGTTACCAACCAAATCTTTAGGCAAAAAGAAAACTGACGATCGAATCAGAGTAAAATTAATAGGAATTGGTGTCTAATATCAAACATCGTATGAAATGCACGAAAAATAAATTGTCTATAGAAATAAAAGCACATAATAATATACAATCCACGCTGCAAATAGCTGATACCAAACTTCAAGAATTTAGGTCATATTATTTGCATAACTAATTGGCGGTTCAAAAAAGCGAATTGATCATTTTTAAGCTGGAATCCCTAAAGTGTCAACGCAAAGAGCTTTAAGAACTTCTACAGAATATGCAAGATTAGAAGACTTGTCTTGAAGTTTAATCTCGAAGCCAAGAAGATGGGCTCTAAAATCAGGAGCATAGAATTTATCAAAATGAAATATATCAGATCTAAATTTGAAAGAAGCCCTTAGTTCTATTATATGAAACACATAAAACAAATTAGAGAAAATACTATCGGGAGACACTGACAGTGCGCCGCAGTAATCAGTTATGTTTATACATATACATCAAAATACAGCCTCAAAATAGCGTTAATCAAAACAGACGACGACACTATGACTCTTGAAGAAGTAAGCCTTGTTAGGGGGTGTTATACTACCCTACCTAAACCAGCCTTTGGGCTCTTCCATTCACCATAAGTACTGGGAGCTTCTGCTTCTCAGTGTTAAACTCAATTTAGTCTATACTGACAGTGTAGCCTGACGCCCCACTATTCTTGTTTCTTTGTTGTATTATATTTTATTCAATATAATTGTTTTCTCTAGGCCCCGAATCAGTGGCTTCATTCTAGCCCCTTAAAAAGACAACACATTATCACTCCTTAGAATTATGACATACTCTTATGATTTTACGTTATAATTCCACATCTATGATCAACCTTTTGTTATGTTGCTTACAATCGTCACATTAATTACCAACTTTAAAATGTCCGACGTTTAAACTATTCTCTTTCGGCACACTGTGAGTCATAATGTACAGATCGGCTTTTATCCTATTATTATGATATTGACTTCATCTATACTTCTAGGTACTCTCCTGAAAATTCAGAAATAGTCATATATCGGTTGCCGAGACATTAGGCAATATACGCCATTTTAATTAAATAAGATTGAAATT
Source organism: Sepiola atlantica (assembly GCA_963556195.1). NCBI lineage: Eukaryota > Metazoa > Mollusca > Cephalopoda > Sepiida > Sepiolidae > Sepiola > Sepiola atlantica. Next base: position 174,023,867 of record OY744515.1, on the reverse strand, counting down.
AAATCCATACGATTCAATGCCAAACTGTTTAGAATTCATCTCAATTACATATTGTTTGTGGGTTTATTTATTTCATCTGCATTGTATTAGACGCAATGCCACGTAGTGAATCTTTACTTTCAAAAAACGTCTGAGTTAGCCTGCCATCATTTCCCGGTATGGACTCTTCAAGCGATTGACAATATACACATCCCTGTCTGAGAGAACGAAATATATATCAAGGGAGGCGCGAAAGCGCTCTATCCCCTAATGAACACACAAATGGCCTATGCTTGAAATCTCATTTTTGATCAATCATAACTCAAAAACAAATAAACCAAATTAGTGAACACTTTGCACAATATTTTTATTTGATAGGTTCTATAAGTGTGTAGAATGTCAGCATCATTAGTCAAGGCAACCCATAGATCGAGAAAGTTCAATCATCAAATCATGTTATCTGTGTGTACGTACTACGTACGTACGTATGTGCCAATCTGTATCTCATCAACTATACAGAGGTTATAGGCTCTAGTTGATTGCATTTTAATTTCAGTTTACCATATACCTTAGTTTTCCAGAAAATTCCAAAATCCCTTAAAAATGACCAGTATGCATACACTTTATTCTATATCTTATCGATCATTCAGCTGATTTTTTGGCAAGGATAGAGGCTCTAGTGTCTAGTTGATTGCATTTTAATTTCAGTTTACCATATAGCTTGATTAGTCAAACTATCAACTATATCAGTTATGAGAAAGCATTGTATTGAAGCATAGCCTTTACAAAAGTAGTGGCATTCCATGAAAAATGCCAGTATACTGTAATCATATGCCCGTAATTGGGTTAAGATGAATATTCATATACACTAAATGTACAGAAGCAAGGAAATTCTCAAATTTTTACACTTTTATTGTCATTAAGGGTATGCGAGCACAACAGGGCTATGTATTTTACTGGTAGGAAATTTCTTCAGCGCACCTCGCACACTTCATCCACTCATGCATAGAGATGTATACTGTAGTGATGTGATAAGGAAATGATTTGATTGATATGAAGTCATACCCTTAATGCCAATACCAGTGTAAAGATTTGGGAATTTCCTTGCTTTTCTACATTTAGTGTATATGAATTATCATCTTAACCCTATTAAGGGCATATGATTTCAGTATACTAGCATTTTTCATGGAATATATATATATATATATATACATATATTTATAGGTATATATATATATATATATATATATATATATATATATATAGAGAGAGAGAGAGAGAGAGAGAGAGGGAGAGAGAAAGAGAGAGATAGTAAAACCTGATAGGTTGAACCCTCTAAGACTGAAGAGAATTATACGTCATCCCGACAGCAACAAATGTTTTACTGCAAACTAAACATTTTTGGATTTTATTTAAAACACATAATACTCGTTTTAAACGACTTGATGTGCACTGTTAATTGGAGATTTTTCTTTATTTCACCTATATCTGGTGTTTAATTGTGTTTTCATATCACACTATTAGTTCGTAAATTTCGATGCATTTCCAGATGCTTCTCAATAATTTAACGCAATTTACAGAAATTATTATTGGCACGAAACGAACAAGTTGTATTTTATTTTTGGTAAAGGCGATCTTGTCGTGAACATGTTACTATAAAGTTTCAAGATATCCTTAACTGGTTGAACCTGGCTGCTGATCAAGAACATCGTAACAATAATATACTAGATTTCCGCTCGGTTCACATTCAAATGTTTTTGGTAAAGTATAGGAACATTCAACAAACCATGTAAAGAGACAGCTAGAAAATATTTAAACTCACATTCAGTTTAAATATGTGTTCAACGCTGCTTTAAACCATGATATTGTAGTTACCGTCACAACCTCTTCTGGCGGGTTGGTATATTGAGAGGAAACACGGGCATGCCTTTCTTTAATAGAGTCGAAGGTGACAGCGGCATATATTTTTCAAGTGGCACCAGATACGCAGACTTTGCTCAAGGAGTAAAATAACATCGTAATACTTTTGTCTTTCCCCATAAATATATAGAGTCGCTATCCCCGTTGTCTAATGCTTAAATCACATTGTAAATAACTAATCCAGATGATGCATACCTTTGTCGGATATACTTTTAAAATGTGTTATTCATTTACTGCATATTATACAAGAATTATGCGAATTACATTTATGTTTTATTTTTATTTAATTAGTTATTCACTATTTGCCGCATCTTTGTTTCAATAGTTATACATTGTTATATTGCAAGAAGTCCAATAAAAATCGCACTATAATTATAATTATAAGACATAAGTTGACTCATAGTAACACTCAGATTGATAATTATAATTATAAAATATTCAATAGCTAAATGTTATTATAAACGAATGATGAACTAATTCTTGAACTATTTGCTGAATTGAATTAGTTCATGTGATATCACAAACAAAGTAAAAAGGAGAGAACTAATAGATTGAATAATAGTCATTTCCCCAAACAGAAATGAAAGCTACGTGACTTATATCGGTAAGATAACCATACTGTTTACATAATGTTAAAATAAGGTTACATTGTATAATGTGTATAATACCACGAGATAACATTACACATATTCTCTTGAAAGTCGAGAAAACATATGATCTAAATTTTTACGATATATATGTAACATGAAAGGGAACTGATTCACAATTATAGTTTTCATAATTGTAAGTAATACGTCTTTGTAGAAAGCATTAATTAGTAAGTTATTATTATATCATCCCTGGGAGGTAGTCTATATAAAAGAATGTAAACACTTAATTCCAACGTTTGCCGCCTTGTAGCAAACGTACATATGAGGAAAGGTTCAAGAGAAAACCTCGGGAAAAAAACTGATATGGAGCCCCTAGGGTAGTTCGACGTTTCCTACAAGTTCGTTCTACAAAATCCGGCGACGGCGTTGGTGCTAAACTCTAACAACCTTGCTGTTCCTTTGGAAACATCTACGACGTGGAGAAGGGGAGCGTGGTACGTAGGCAAACTACTGTCTTCTATATCACACCTTCCAGGCTAGTATAAAACAACACTTTACAAACAAACCAGCATGTAATGTGACGTCCCGCCACATACTGTTTCATACATTGGATGCATGGATGTTGATCTCACACTAGGCAAAACATAAAACAACATATGGAATAAGCTCTGAAACTGTAATGATTGAACATTCGGATTGTGATAACGACCTTTTCTGAAAATCTTTAGAGAATGAGCGTCTCTACGAAGACATCTGTCAAAAACGACGCGCTCAAGGGACTACATATAAACATGGTCACCCTGCAGAAAACGCGCATCGCAGACTTCGGCACACTGAAGGAGACGGACTACGCTTTCTATTGGCATGAAATAGACTCTGTTAAGTCAGGGTAGCATCGAGTTGGCTTCGCAGTTAGGAACAACCTGCTGCGTATGATACAACTAGGCAATCATGGTACCAAACGACACTATCCTCCAGAAAAGACGCACATAACAGATTATACGAGAATCTCGCAGCCACTATAAGCAGGTACCACTGCTCTCCTTGTGTAACTTCAATGCCAGAGTTAGCGCAGATCATGATTCGTGGCCTTCTGCCTGGATGAATTTCGGGTAGGAAGAATAAATGAGAACGGTCAACGACTGCCGGAGCTTTAGAAATACCACAGACTTTGCATCGCTAAGCTCTACTTTAGGTCAAAGCGTCAACACATTGTCGCTTGGCGAGACCCACGTGTAAAACACTGGAATCAGCTGGCCGTTATCTTGGTCAAACACGCTGCTATCCATAACGTTCTCAACACACAGTTCTTCCACAGCGCAGACTCTAACAGACATAACTGCTGTAAGACTAGTTTACAACCGAAGAGGTTCTATAGCTCAATGAAACAGAGGGACAGCTCATAGATGTCAGCAAAATTTCTCAACAATAACTTGTGGCAAAGTTTGCAGAAATATTTAAGAGTGAGCTTCCGTCATTGAATACTGAGATTCGTTTACAGAGACATAAGAAAGGTGCGGGACACCATGCACGTCACTACGCTGACCATTTTTGAGAAAAAGACATCGATGACTCACGACTGGTTTAAAACTAAGTGTACCACGCTTACCTCCGTTATAGAAGTAAAGCGCGCCGTACTCGCTGAATACAAGCGGACACCCAGCATAAATAATTTGCAGATTCACAGAAATGCCAGGAAAAATACTCAGCAGACTGTTATGCGCTGAGCTAATAAGTTCTGCATAAAGCTTTGGGAAGAAATCTTTACAGCCGCCATTACAGGCAACATTAGAGGAATGTATGTTGTCATTAGGAAGAAACTTGGCTCCGCCCATTGCAAGACGGCTTCCACTCAAATTCTCCTCTTAGTAAGTGATGAGTGGCAAATATAAGCAGATGACAATATGGGTTGAACACTACTCTGAAGTCTACTAAAAACAGTACACTTTGTAACCCGCAGTTCTTGACGCTGTTGAGCGTCTACAATCAGTAAGGGGCAAGATATGGAGCCTACCGCAGTAAACATGAACAAGGAGATTTACAACTTGGCTTCAGGCAAGACCCGATGTAGCGATAGGATCCTTCCAGACTTGATCAATCACTGCAAGACTACTCTGTCGCTCTCGCTGCACAAATTACTCTGTCAGAGTTGTCAAGAATGAGTCATACTACAGGACATGAGTAACACCAAGATCATAACCTTTTACAAGAACAAGAGGAGAGAAGCGACTGTAACAAATACAGAGCTATCTCCCTTTTCAGCATTGTGAGCCAAATGTTATTTCAGGTTATCCTAATCCGTTTGCAGAAGCTCCCATAATGGGTCTACCATCAATCAAAGTTCAAGTTCTGATCGAAAAGATCAACGGTACACATGACCTTCTCATTCCGACAGGAGAAGTCAAGGGGAACAACAGATTCCCTTCTTCCTCGTATTCATAGATTACATCAATACATTTGACCTTATCAGCAGACACGGCCTGTAATAGATCCTCCCGAAGATTGACCGTCAACCGAAGCTGCAGTGTATAACAGTCCTTCCACATATGCAGTTCTGCAGTAATTCTTCAAAACCCGTTATTATGCCCAGCTGAGTTAAGCGAGGATGTTTTCTTGCTCATACACTCTTTGGTATCTTCTTCTTCGTCCTCCTGGTGCACGCTTTTTACTCTGTAATAAGATTGAATCTACTTACGTATAAGATCAGACGGTAGACTATTAAACCTCGCCCGTCGCAGACCAAGAACAAAAGTACGTGAAGTTCCATAAGAAGTGTCTTGTTTGCTCACGACGCAGCAGTTGCGACGAATGCCCCGCAGTATCTGCAGGCACTGTTGTACACTTTTGCTACAGGCCTGCACGGAGTTTGGGCTTACCATCAGCCTGAAAAAGTCAAATGTGATAGTACAAGGCACCTAGATAACACCTATCGCCACTATTGATGATTATGAACTCGATGTGATCTACCAGTTGTCATATCTTTGCTCCACAATAACCGACAACCTCTCCATTGAAATTGAAACGTACAAAAGGATCGTGCCAGCTTCAAATCAAGGGTGTGTAAGAACACTAAGCTTACAGAGAATACTATGATGGCAGTGTGCAACGTGTGTATCATCAGCACACGGTAGCGACCCAGCTTCGCCGAACATGTATGGCGACTCAACAACTTCCACATGTGAAGCCTCCGCCGCATCCTTAGCATATCTTGGCAGGATAAGATGCCCAACACAGGTATCCTATCCGCACGAGAATTCCAGGCATGCTCACCTTCCTCAGACAACTCAGACTACGATTGTCGAGCCATGGTTACCGTATGGAGAATACGCGTATGTGAAAGGACATCCTGTATTGAGAGCTGATGTTTAGGAGGTTATGTATTGGCAGTCCCTTACCCTGATACAAAGATGTTCTGATTCGACACTTGAAGGCGATCGAGATCGACATTGGGTATTCAGGGAGAATTGTAGCTGATCGCTATGTACCAACATCTGAAAGCAGGAGAGAAGAATATGATAAACGTTGCTGAAGTAAGGCGCACACGCAGAAAAGAGAGTATCACCGTCAAAAGTCCAGACACCACACATGTGTATGACGTTTCTATCAGATACTGACAGACACAACCCTTTTTGCTAAGATCAAAGTGTAGTATCTGTTCCGATGGATACTGCACGCCTGCCCTGTGCAGTTCTAGGAGGTCCACCCTCCCAGGCTTCGCCTCCCCTCTTTGGGGAGGAGTAAGTTTATTGCTTACTGTCTGATGCGCTCCTACCGGGGAATGCCGACCGTGCTGCCCAGGCAATTTTTAAATGGCCAGAGTGCTCACCTCTCCAGCGCTGGCTTTTTACCCCACTTGCTCGACCCGATCTTGGGTCACATCTTACTTGTGGGAGTAAGATAAAACTGGCCTTGTGCCTAACTCCGCGAGGAGTAAATAAACACAACCCTGCGTCAGCCGAGCAGGCAGTCGGAATAACTAGGCAAAGTATGTATCACCCATTGTCGACTCTGATCGATGAAGGCCTACTACTAATTATCACGTATTTTTAAAATAAAGTGTATTGCCTATTTAAACTTATATATAATTCATTTGCTGGATTGTTTTCAACATATGGTGGATTGTCTTGATTATAAGCTCAGCACCCATTTGCACATATTCTCCATAAATATTCGAAATTATTGAGGTGTTCCCATCTAAATCTCTATGTGCATATGTTTTTTATTGTCTTTACACACTTGTTATGATATGCAGAGTATACGTAAACCAGTGATATAATAAAATACGGAAGATCGTAATGATCACTACTGTAGAGTAAAGTATTGATCATGATCAAATATATATTGAATACATAAAGAACTTTCGATATAATAAGTCACTTCACATGTATTATAATTGCAATATTACATGATATAATAACACTATTGTATTCGTTAAATATTATTTTTTTACTACCCCAAAATACTAATTACTTCTATATTTGCTCCTGAATTGTGTATAACACGCAAAGTTGTGTGCGTCTTACATTAGTTAATAAATGAACAGTATATTTATATTGAAACATATTGTTCAATTTTCATTTTAGTCAATGAGTATAGACATAATTAGAATTAATTTTGTGTAAAATGTACCCGCGCATATCACATTCATTATTATGAAATAATGTGTTTTCACTGTGGTTAAGTAAATACTAACTCGTGCCCTAGAAGTGCTTTGTTGAATCCTATGTTTTACAACAACTCACCTGTCATATTAGATTACTTTTTAACTGAATATTTGATTAATTACTACTGTCCTAGTGTGGTTTTAGCGTTACTCGAATGAATACTTTCTGTTGAATTTCTATTCAAGTATATATATATCTAATGTATAAAGTTAAGACGATTTTTCCCTCTAGTTTTTTTAAAAACAGGAAAATAACCACATGCAACACGGGCTACTAAAACTCACCACTATTTTACGGTTATTCACTTGAGCGTGTTTTAGTAAATGTGTTATTATGTTTCTCCAGCTTACACTAAATGCAAGTTTTTTGCCCACCACATTCGACTCTATTCAGAACATACTCTATATAGGTGGTAGCTAAAACCTTTCACCCTACTACTTTGGTACTGCCACTCTACTCATCGACACCTGGAACTAATAAATAACGTTTACTTTTCAAAAAAGTGTCCGATAGTATTTACTATTTGTCTGCTATTAATTTACTTTATAATACAAAACATTACGAACACATTTAATGTACGCTCCCGCTAATTCTGGGTATTTTCGATAAAAACGCATTACGTTATTTCTACCTATTACGTATACATTTATACTCATTTCTGTGTTTAGAGAATGCAATTAAATAACATTATTCTTACAGTATTTCAACATTGAAAATAGCGGCTACAATTTATCAGTACCTCTACTTTGGAATAAAGTGAATAGACACACACATACTCGACACCCACATAAAGTAACATGGTCTTAATCGTACAGCTAACACATGCATAACACTCAACCATTGGAAATGAACATCGATTTCGTTGTATAGAAATAACCCAACACGTTTTACTGGTTGATCCTACATTCGGTCGCCTAATCGCGAATCGTAAAATAAAACACATGGCAGCTACTGGCTGGCTTCGTTTAAATGACCTATTCTTTCATAAATATTCTACTCGCTTTTCTGGCCAATAGGTTAACAGGGTAGATCCAATCACGTATTTTTTTTTGTAATTCGTGTGTATTATTTACATTTATCGAACGTTTACCGACGTGGAACGGGGGATGTAGGAATATAGGCCAGATTTCTTACGTAGTACTTTGTCAAGAAATCAATTTCATACGTAGTACTTTAACTATTGTGAATATCGTCATTTCCTTTCGACCACACATTAATTTATCAGTGTCTTGCTTACCTCTTTAATAATATTTGTGTGCTTCAGTAGTGCTCAGGAGGCATACATATTTTCTTTTCTTTTTTCCTTTTATCTTTTTTTCTTTTTTCTTTCTATCACTAAACAAATACACTTTCTATAGAAAGATGAGGGGGTCTCTTTAATTTTAAAAGTGTCCATTATCATAGATAGAGCAGGTGTTTAATCCAAAAGAAACATTTTCAGGAAATATTGGTACCATTGGATGGGCGTGAAGACTCCTACAATCGCGTCTCCTTCTTTCCTTCATTCCTTGCCCCCTCCTTTCACCCCTCGATAATTCCAAACATAACATTATTGTAAACATCAAAATTACCCGAGTTTACCTATTTCCGTTCCGTCGGATTTTGACAAATGTTTGTTCTTTTGTTTAATATATCCCCCAGGCGCAGCCGGGGGGTGGGGAGGGGATGCGCTTGTTTTGTGTAAATCTTTCATCACTTTTACATATTAAAACAAATGTTATGATGTTGTGCATGCACGAGTAATAGTCATGTATTTTTATATTGCATACTCACGAGGTAAAATGTAAAGATTCTCTACTTAAACCGAGACCGAAAATAGTGAGTGAGTCTGTTAACATCGTAATTCTTTTCCAGAACAGTATGTAGAAAATATAATATACACTGCAAACACATCATTTTAAAGTAAAGTTTTCGTATTTTTTATAAACTATTAAAGGGATTGGCTACATATATAAAAAGCCAGAAACATTTTGCAGGTAATTACATTTGTTTACGAGAGAATTACGAATATTTTTTAATAATTGATATTTATTTACCTACAGTAATTGTTAAACGTACCTTTCAAATAATATAGTATGTTTGAATCAATGCGAAAATGGGTTATGTGTTTTAATCTATTTATAGGTGAAGGTTAATAGAAACAAATGCGTTGTCTCTTTCTTTACCAACCTCGGGTACGGGTTCATAGAGTTTTATATTCCGCCTTCTGTTGGCACTTAATTCAATTTTGGCTAGAAGGAGGCAGATTCGTTTATTTCGAATACACGAGAGAATTCGAAAATAGTTCGATGAAGCCATCAAGTGCGCCATTGTTTACCAGGTTTGGCCGATTTACATGTCTCTGTCCCTAGAGATCAGTTCGATTTGATTATTCAAATCCATCTACTGGCTTAGTCGCAGGGATTTGTACACTCTTGTTTTAGTTGATGTGTTTCCTGTCAGGACGTAAAGGTAGATTTTCGTATTCTAAACATATGTTGTGTTCTATGCTTGAAAACAAAGTCGTCTTAGTATGTGTTAATAGTTTTACATTTCATACAATAACGACGTAAACATAAGAATTGTAGTTATTTAAATTCATATTTTCCAAATCTCTTATACTTAACAACAGTTCTATAATATTGTATAACTTTCACCTGTTTAATCTATTGATACTTTTGATGTATCCATCTCTTTATGTGTACACTTTCCTAACTACATTTAGGCTATACAATCACTAATAATGAACATATTTCAGAATGATAACCTACATTTTTCAGAGTCATATATTATTATTATTATTATTATTATTATTATTATTATTATTATTATTATTATTATTATTATTATCATTATTATTATTATTATTATTATTATTGTCATTATTATTATTATTATCATTATTATTATTATTATTATTATTATTATTATTATTATTATTATTATTATTATTATTATTATCTTATAGCAAAGGAAAAAAGGCAGGTCGCTTATGTGTGAACCTCAGATTTGATGGGATTTCAAATACACTTACATTATATAAACGTTAGTTTATTCTCAAAATCAAGAATTTAAAAAAATAAAGAACCTCTATTAGGACCTTAACTACCAAAAATATTAAAATTATTTAAGATCACTACTCCTTACTGTAAACTGTATTTTTACAGAGTGCTTATAATAGTAGTCGTCCCTTGATCAATTGAGGAACTTAGGAGTTAACTTCCTCAGATTATTAGAAGGTTTCCTGAGAGGTGATTATTTTAACACTGTCAATTTTGATTATTCTCTATAATATAATGGACCCGTGGAAATTATTCTTCTATTCCTGAATCACATCGAAAGTTTGTTTATCGATATTTTACTCATAAACATTAACTATAGTATTCTGTGGTCATAAATTAATGTGTAACATATAAACATTCGTATGTTTTCGTAACTACGAAAGAGCATCTTCGCGACATACGTAGAGATGAGTAGATGTGTGTGTGTGTGAATAGTAAGTGTGTTATATACATACACTGAAGTATATGGAATATTTGATATAAATGATGCAAGTACATAACAATCATTAGCGTCTCACTGACCATATATATTGAGGGAATTACACCAAAGTAAGCTGGAAACGATTTGCGTGCAGTTTGATCAACTTAACCCATACTGTTAATTTATAGTCTAAGTGACTATTAAAATTAAATTTTGCCCAGAACAGTCGTAGTCGGTCGCGTTTACATTACGCATGAGATAACATACATCAATAAAACAATAACAGGTGTAGCTGTAAGAAAAAGGGTAGCAATCTCTTAACTTTTAACGCTGTGATAGATTATAAGTAACACAAAGATAATGTATTGTTTGTATTGTAACACTAACACTAAGTCGGAGTGGCAGTATAACAATTAATACAACTTTTCCCAAGTAATGCTAAATAAACATATTCTGTCTCCTAAAGGAGTTGGTTATACCACATACAATACTTTCCGTGGATTCGAAGAAACACTAAAAAAGTTGCATTTTTTTGTCTCGTTACAGTATCTTTCAGTCCTAGACTTACTATAAGGAAACCCACTACATAAATGTTTCGCGTGCATAGTCGTAATCGGATCTTAAAAGACAATATATAGTTGATAGAATTTGTAAAAATAAATTTCGCCGAATATGTCCTGCTTGGATCCGTCAGACTTCGATTACAGCTTAGAAACACTCAGGTGATAACAAACCACGTCTTTCTTTCGAAAAGAGATGGCAATGCCTGCGAGTAAATATTGTCGCTAATTAAAACTACAATAATCCCGTTATAGAATGAACAATTGGTGTATCCGCCACGTTTTAGAATACTTCACCAGTGAATTAAAATGTAAAATACTATAAAATTAAAGAAAACACTATCTCAATCTGTAGATTAAAATAGAAAAAAAGCAATGGAACGAGACCGTCACAGCCTTGAGAAAAGAATAAACATAAAAAAATAAAATTATTAATACGGAAATTTAAAGAAAAAAATAACCAGGATTAAATAACAATTCACAATCCAAAAAGATAAAAACAAATAGGGCAATAACAACTAAACGAGATAAAATAAACGTCTCAATCGGAAAAAAAACTGCTATAATTCCGTAAAAGCTAAAAGTGTCAAAAGAAGAGAGCAGCTCCGATATTGATGTATATAGTCGTGCATCTTACCCTTCTCAAAGACGCCCTGTCGAGAAATATGTACGAGTGTTATCACTTAAATAGCTAATGTATTTTTATGTAATTATTTTTATTGGTGATTGCAGCGTTCGTTTCGTTTTCTTGGCTTACTACGCTTTCGATTGTTTCCTTTCTTAAGTGATTAAGATGCAGAATATTGCACCATTAGTCGCCCTTAACTTTATAGGAGATATTGTTCATTAATATATATATATATATATATAGCTCTATTTATTATTGAACACTATATTATACATACAGTAAACAATCTCCAGATTTTAACTTGTGGATACATACCTTAATTTGATTACTATAGTATCCAGGTTAAGAAAACATCCATATAAGTAAAAATTAAATAATTTTTACCCTGGCTTATATAATATATATATATATATATATATATATATATATATATATATATATATATATATATATATATATCGTCTAAAGAAACGTTGAGTCATTTTACACAAATGAAAAACAAGAAAATTGCAGTTTAAATTCCTAGGGAAACTTACGTAATCCAAGATATCGCAGACTTAACATTCGTTGGAAAATTCATAAATAAAAATAAAAAATAAATTAAATTAAATAAAAAGGGGGGATTCAATTATCAAACAGTGTAACAAAAAACAGGGGCCCTTAACTTAAGCGTGTAATATTAAAACGGGGATAATCAGCTGTTTACCATGTTACTGTTTCGGAGATTTACAAACATGACATTTATAATATTCATGCCTCTCCAATGGTACTGATCAAACTACCATTCCCCCAATAATCAAGTTTTGAAACAATTCAGCTTACATTTCACTAATATATACCTCAATAAATAATAATAATATAATAATAAATATAATATATATATATATATATATAGATAGATAGATATATATATATATATATATTGATTTTATAAATTCTATACGTACACAAAAATAATCCATGAAAAATATACGAAACGCGTTCAATAAGTAATGCCCATGACCCACTTCCAGTTGGCTGATCTAGATGAAATTGTGCACGTGTAATGATTTATATCTATGAGAGTTTTATTGCAAAAACAGCTGTTAACTGATTGTGGTTTCTGATTTATATGTGTTTTAACTGAGTCAGGTGTGAAATGGAGCCGATTGAGTGTCGCGCAGTGATCCGGTTTTTGCATTTGAAAAGACGCAGACCAAATGAGACTTTTAATGAAATGAAATAAACTTATAGTGATGATATCCCACTATATACCCTTATACAACGCTAGCATCGTGCATTTAAACATGGCCGGAAGTCTGTGGTAACACCTCCCAGACCTGATTGTCTCTCTTCTACCATTGATGAGGCATCTGTCCGTCAACTTGAGGCTGCCATTTTTGAAGATCGACATATCCCTATCCGCCAAATAGCACAAGAAGTCAAGATAAGTACAAGGTCTGCAGAAACTATCATTCGTGACAAGTTGCATATGCATAAGGTCTCTGCGAGATGGATTCACAGGTTGCTTACACCTTTCCAGAAGCAAGAACGCGTCGAGTGCTCGAGGTTTAATTTGGAGGTGTGCCAAGAAGATGAGTCAAAGTTTTTCAATGACGTATTACACAGGATAAAACTTGGGTCTATCACTATGATCCAGAGCCCAAAGCCCAGTCAATGCAATTGAATCACTTGGACTCTCCACCTCCAAAGAAGACAAGGTTATAGCCCTTCGCTGGTACCAGGCCAGAGTAGTAATGCCAGATTTCCTGACAAAGGGTATCACAATTATAGAAGCCTATTACGCTTCACTTTTGATGAAGTTAAGAGAAGCTATCAAAATCAAGAGGCGAAGTAAGATCAGCAAAAGTATCATCCGCCTGCAGGACAACGCCCCGGCCCAAAACTCGCATGTCACCAGATCAACAGCACGGGCGTGTGGCTATGGAATCCTCCTCCATCCCTTACTTTCTTGAATGTGCCCCCTCTGACCTTGATCTCTTCCCAGCCATGAAGTTGTTTTTGAAAGGAAAGCGTTTCCCAGATAGTGCAACCTTGATTTCTCAAGTTACGGCGTGGTTGGTTGACCAAGCTGCGGTATTCTACAAAAACAGTGTCGAAAGCTGCATCAAACGATAGCAGAAATATATAACTTTGGGTGCTTCTTATGTAGAGACATACTAATATATGTGCTAAGTTTTATGCATGTACTGCTATGGAAAATTGGTCAGGGACATTACTTATTGAACGACCCTCGAAACGAAAGATCCGCCCTATAAAATTAAAGGCGACGAATAATGCAATTTCCGGCATTTTAATCACTTAGGAAGTGCAACAATCGAAATAGTAGTAAGCAAAAAAATAACTAACTCTGCAATCACCAATATAATAATTACATAAAAATACATTAAATATTAAAGTGATCAAAAATCGTACATATTTATAGACATTGCGTTTTGGTCCAATTGTAACACGCTGGATGATCGACATCATTATCGAAGGATCGATCCTTTTATGTACCTATAATATATATATATATATATATATATATATATATATATATACATATATATTATTCGGTAATAAAATCAGTTCAACATCAGTCCAATTGGTTTCAAGCTCAGAAGATGTTTACCACCCTATTCAACCCCGAAATGTCTATACAGGCAGCGATTTATTACAGCGGGTTTACATAGAGATTATATATTTACTCATTTGAAAGCAGACACGTGGCAGCCGCCATAGAAGGAGGTCGCTGATCTGGTTTCTCCTTAACACTAATACTAGAGTAGGCCACCTCTTTCTCAGCTTACTTGACAAACACTTCTTTTCAACACACAACCTGCACACACTCTTCAACAGGATTTCCATTAAGATAAACTACTACACAACCCCAAATGTGAGATAAATCATATGTTCTGATCAAACCACGATAGAAAACATGGACTGCTTATGGCAGGGCAAAATGACCCCCTCTAGAGGAAAATTGTAAAATTAGTTCTCTAATTTATGAGACGAATGTCACAAGCCAGCGGCAGAATTGAAATATACATAGGCATTACTCAGAGCAGCTTTAATCAAAGCTTCTACACACACATGTGTATCTTTAAATACACGGACAAGGCCAACACAACACATGTGACTCGGATATATCAATTTAAAGATGAGGGGACACCTTTCACCATCAAAAGGAATGTAATAGAGAGAATAACATTATACCCTCCAGCCATAAATGGGTGCCCTTATCTGACGTAGAATAATTGTACTTATTAGAGGCAATTATTGCCCCAAATACGAACTGTTTAAACATTATAGACAACATCTAAATGTGTTTATAACAGACAATCACTTCTTATTAACTAAACTGACGTGTACACATTAAGTATTTTCGATAATATTCCCCTGTCAAAAACATAACCTCTCAATAGCCTTATACAATCCCAGATGTTATCTTATATTCACGCCTTAAATTCCCCCGGCCCTTCCACCCAAGATTCTTTTCCATCTATCACCTGCTTATAAATATAGTACTTTTTATATGTTCCATCTTAATACCAAACACTTAAAACCAGTAAAGTGTGTCACGAACATAAAAGCTCCGGTTGTTTAGAGAAAATAACCTTTTCCTCATGGTACAACAACTTAAAAACAATCTAGTTCCTAAATAAACTTATTTTACTTCCTAAATCTAATATATTACTTAAAACAGGCTTAATATCCACATCATTAATTATTAATTTCATAATAATATATTTAACATGTTAATATTATACCATTACATATCAAATTAAGAACACTTTTTGGAGTCGCTTCCCTTAAACTATGTTTACCGTTAGCGATAACTGACTTACGAATTTTTTCATTTTTTTTAAATAATAAAACATGTTATTTTTTAAATTAAAATTTAGAATTTAAATTTTGAATTTAATTTCCTCATTTTTATTTATTTTTAATTTAATTCTTAACTTCACATATCTTATGTAAACATATTATTTAGACGAAATTATGTAACCCTTCAAAATAAATAACGTCTCAGATAGAAAACTGATTCACTGAATTCAAAAACAATTTTTTTTTAATTTTAAAGCTTTATTTTAAATGTTGTTCTCATTATTTGGACTTTATTAAGCTTTTAAATCTCACGTATCTTTCTCTAACACAAATTTAAGACGATAAAATTTTAACACTTCGAAGACCATAACGTATTCGAGCGTGGCTTAAACGAGACCCTCCATTTTCTCTACCAAGTGACAACAAAGCTGAAGATAGCCTTATGAGTTCGAAACAAATAGTACTGCTGTTGTACTGAATTTCTGTACCAAATAATTAATAAATATTACGCTCTTAATTTTGATTTGCTCAAATAATTGAGAACTCTTGTGGGATGTTTTCTACCATCTTACAAAAGAAGTTTTATATATATATATATATATATATATATATATATATATATATATGTGTGTGTGTGTGTGTGTGTGTGTGTATGTATATATATATACACACACAAACACACACGTGTATATATATATATATATATATATATATATATATATATATATACATATTATATCACAATAACGATAACATAAAGTAAGATTCGCATGAGAGATGATACTTTCCGTGGTTTATGTTTACTTGATGGGTGTTCTTGCAGACACAAGATTACATTAATCGCAGTACACCTTTGTGAAAAAAACTGGTCGAACAGATACAAATATAAACGAAAATAACTTTTAAAACATTCAATTGTTCATCCATGAGAATATTCATTCACGCATGTTCTCATTCACATCCCACAGCTTTTTTTTTTGGTACGAGAAATAACAGTTCAATATTTGCACCTGAAAGATCAATCGACATGAATTTCACACATTACTTGAAAACGAGATGTTATTCTTCCAATCTCTGCGAGTTTTGTAATGCGGGACAAAATAACGGCTTTTCCTAACAGTGGGTTTACATAAGCGTGTTGTTACATACATAAAGGTGTTAGATGTGCTATAAACTGGTTACTTGACTTAGGTGGTTAGAGAGTTAACGTGTGAATACGTTGTTTCTGGTTGATTTCTCATCATTGTATTGTGTCCCTCCTTAGTTTTATGCATGATCAAGTGAGAAGAGAAATAGAATTCGAAAGTTTTGAATAATTTATTTTATGGCAAAAACAGTAATATGGTTACTTAAATAATAATACAGATATTTAGCGTGCAAATTTTGCTCAGACTTCTCCTTGTCCTTTATCTATCTACAAGGTATCGACTATATACATATATCTATATATATATCTATATATATATATATAAATGTTAATTATTTTAATACCTACAGCCATCGATGTTTCATGCTAGTGCAGGAAGCTAATTCTCAACGGTTGGCGGGCGCGAACCCTGATCACAAATCGCGACTGATCTGTAGTCAAGAGTCTTAACCCTTCGGCCATAGACAATTAGGTAATAATTAGGTAGGAATTTAACTTTGTAAATAGCGAATTGGCGGCTAAATTTACACAATCAGTTAGAGTGATCAACGAACGTATTCGGATCGTTCATACAGCTATTAATACTGCTTGTTATTATATATATATATATATATATATATATATATATATGTGGTGGGATGTGTATGTGTGCGTGTGTGCGTTTGTATGGTAGTTGTCCATACCAGGTTTAGCGCAGTAATTAAAGTAATGTTGCTTTGATGTCAGAAAAAGGAATTTCACGAAGGAAGTAACTAGAATGTTTGCCTTCTTTTATAAAAAGCGGAAATGCATTCTAGTCGACTTAATTTAATATTAGTATTCGACTATTTATTTCACGAAGTAATTTATGTCTTAATGTATTCATGTTTGCTTTGATGGAAGTAGCAACATATATTTGTGTAATCGTGCAACGTAATTCTCCTGAATTCATACTTTATTATTTCAAATCAATATCGAGCAGTTCTAAAAGGTGAAAAGACCACATCAAAAAAAAAAAGAGAAAAAATGGTGTCCAATAACTTAGAGTTATATGTGTCAGAAAGAAAGAAAATAGAATATATTAATGCATGTGGGTGTTTTTTAAAAATTATGTAAATTGACAACTTACTTTACTTTTTTACTAGCAGGTAAATTATAAAACACTTATTTTAATTCAAATAAAATCAATAATAGACTATAGAAAATCAGAAAATAAACCATTTTACTATAAGTAATTCAGGGGATTTAAATCGGATTTCATATGGACCAGTGCCCCGGCGTTGTTGTGTTGGTTTTCATCATCACACTATTGATATTAATTATTTTTCTATACAATTTATTCGAAACATAATACTTTGGTGAGTTTAGGTTGTCAATTGCTCTTTTCTTAGAGCATAACTGTTCTTGTAGTACAAGCAATACTATTATGTTTCACGTGTGTTCTCTATTGAAAGAATGGGACTCGAAAAAATGAGAAGCTGTGATATTAAATGAAATGTTAACGTAATGTGGCTATGTACACCACTAATACACTTGTGTGTTTTACGTGATAGGGTAAAACATTCGATGCTTTTATATGTGAGAAGATAAGAAAAGAGAACTTTAAGATACAATGAGAGTTTTATTTGTAGCGCATGTTTCATCATTAAACAGCGTGTGTAGTGCCCCCCCTCTAGACAAATACAACTTTCTTAACCAATTAAGAAATACAGGGGAAAAGGTTAATTCGAGAAGCAGCCGGGCGGTATTATATTTGGGAAAATATGTTAAAAAAATCCTCTACTACGATTAATTATAATTTATACATCTTTTGTTACTATTCTCATTGAATATCAATGAACACTAAAAAATAGACACACTGATTTTTCCAACTTACAATAATAATTCATATTTTGGTATTCTTCTAGATACACGTCCTCAGAAAACTCCTCTAACCTATCATTTAAAAGAATATAACATTCTACGATTTTAGGCGAATACGTGTGAGCACCATAAACAAACGTGATTGAAAGAAGAAACACACAGTTACTTTTGAATTTAAGTGAGATAAGTTTTGACTATACATTCAGTATTAAATAATTCTACTTTCCAGGCCAGTCAACCGTATTTTTCTATGAGAGTTACATCTGGTGCGTTTATTTTTTGGCAGAGGAAGGCTACTTTCTTAGTGAATACGTGTTTTTCATGCTCTTGCCACTCGGACTTACGGCTAGTGATAACAAAACTATAGTTTTCTGCCCTAAAAATATGAATGGTATGGAAATAGGTAAGATGTTTTGTTAAATGTATATGAAACTGAATCCACACTATACATTCTGAAAAAAATGTTTTCCTTCTTTCAGTATTCCACGATGTTGCAATTGGCGTGTTCACTTTTCCAGCAAAAATAAAATAAATAACTTATTTAAAATTAGCAAACTAATTAGATACTTAATAGATTTTAAGCGTAAATAAAAGACTTAAATGCTTAGGACATAGTGTTGAAAAACTAAAACACTGTGGGTTATTTGCCTTCTTAGAGACATTGAAGGCGAAGTCCGGCGAAGACTTAATCATGAGAAGAACTTATTGTAGACTGAGGTAAGGTTTATGTTGAGTGTTTTGATAAGTGTTGAAAAGTGTTGGAAACTGTCATTACCAAATGAGTAAAATAATCATCAGAATACTCAACTTTTACGGCGGTCAGTGTATTTGACAGGCATTCGATACTCCTGTATTCCGCGAATACAGTCAATACAAATGGTAAAATGGAAATGAAACTCAGGCAGCGTTTTTTATTATGTATATTTCCTAATCCAAGCAAACATTTATGTTTAGTTGTAATATATTTGTTCATTAATTATAATTATTATTATGTGAGTATGATGTAACGTACGATCACATACAGAATATTCCTGAATACATTTTTTGTTAAAGTTTCAGTGTTTTCTATATTAAAAATAAATTCGACGCCATATTTATTTTGGTGCGAAGGATCAATTATGGAATAACAGAATATTGGAATCAGTCGTAATCGAGAATAACACGCCGAATTTGGTATATTTTACTGAAATAATACTCTTTAGGGGAAGGTATTAAGTATCATTCAAATTCGAGATCTAAAATATAAATAAATACATAATTGAATTAACTGAATGGGTCAAAGCAGGCATTGAAGCCTATGGCCCCATGCGAAAATTCTTTAGTAAGCCTCACTCTCCTCAATTGTTCATCTCGGAATGTACAGTTGCCATTTCCGAGAGGCAACAAGCATTCCGTAAATTTAGCCGCCATAAGTCACCTACTAATAGAAATAAGTTTATAGAGTCAAGAAATAATTGCAAGGCCGTGATAGTAGAAGCGAAGAGAAAGTATAATTAGTTAACAAAAAAACGCATCCAGTCACAGAAATTAGGTACTCGTGATTTCTGGAAAATCTAAAATAGTGTAGTGAATAATGGTCAATCAACGATTCCCCCACTATCAAACCACAATGATGTCGCTTGAACGGGCACTGATAAGGCTAAACTACTTGCCCATCGCTTCGCTTCTAACTCTACTTTGGACTCAGATAATCACCCCCTCCCCAGATTCCCTTTGCTGACCGAAGCCACACTTGATAACCTGGTCATCACCCCATCCCAGGTCAGATACATCATAAAAAACCGTGACACCTCCAAAGCTTGTGAGCCTGATCTTATACCGGTAATAGTAATAAAGAAATGCTCTGCTGAACTGGCCCCTGTCCTCTCCAAACTCTACAATAAGTGTCTAGCTGAATCTTACTTCCCCGATAGCTGGAAAAGTGCCCTTGTGGTACCAGTCTACAAGAACTCTGGGAATAGAACCGATCCTCAGAACTATCGCCCAATCAGTCTGCTGCCGATCTTTGCTAAAATCTTTGAATCCCTAATCAATCTAGCGATAGTACGGCACTTAGTTAATGCTAAACTTCTTTCCGACCGCCAGTATGGATTTAGACAAGCTCGATCTACTGCAGACATCCTAACGGTCATCTCTGAGCGCATGTATCATGCACTCGACGGGGCAGGAGAAGCTAGAGCAGTAGCGCTAGATATATCCAAGGCCTTTGATAAGGTTTGGCATAAAAGGCTTCTCCTGAAAATACGTTCATACAGTATTACTGGGCAATTACTTAATATAATTAGATCCGTCCTAGACAAAAAAAATCCAGGTTGTCCTCGATGACCGCTCATCTATGCAACATGACATAAATGCTGGTGTACCCCAGGGATCTATCCTTGGACCCTTGTTCCTGATCTATATAAACGATCTCTCTGATGGCATAGAGTCTGAGATTGGTTTATTTGCTGATGACACCACCCTTTACTCTCGCCATGTTGGTAAAACCGACGCAATCATATCCGAGGCAATGGCTGAATCTTTAGAAAATGACCTCCAGGCTGTAGTGGATTGGGGCCATAAATGGTTGGTAACTTATAATGCCGCAAAGACAAAGCTCCTTTCCTTCAATAATTACAAAGAAACCTTAGCAACCACCGATTGTCATGGAAAATAACACCCTACCTGAGAGTTCATCATTCAAACTCCTCGGCTTAACCTTCTCAGGTAATATCAATTAGAACAAATTCATTGAAGACATTGCCAAGGCTGCCGCAAAGAAGGTTGGCTCCCTCTACCGTGCTGGTAAACTCCTCACACCTGGCATTATCCTGTAGCTCTACAAAGCCACCATCCGCCTATGCATGGAGCATTGTTGTCACATATGGGGTGGCGCATCATCTACTAGTCTCTCCCTCCTTGACAAGGTCCAAAAAAGAATCGCCAACCTAATAGGTCCCTCACTGTCAACCAAGCTCCAGCCTCTGTCTCATCAATGTGGCATCCTTGTGCTTGTTTTACAAATACTTCAATGGATTATGCTCCGATGAATTGGCTACTCTGGTGGCCCCTCGACGAAAATTCACTAGACTAACTCGATAATCAACTAAATCTCATTCATTCACTGTGGAGGTCCCCAGATATCGGAGAGACTTCTACTCAAATAGCTTCTTTCCTCGTACTGCTGGGGTCTGGAACTCCCTTTCTGCCCCCTGTTTCCCCGCCAGTACAGACATGCAGAAGTTTAAAACTAATGAAAACAGACATCTCGCTGCGCAGATCCCAGTCTAGGTTGACCGCCCCTATCTTCTCCCGTTTCTTTTTTCTCAGTAGCCCCTTACGTCTACAGTGGCGGCCTAGCTTGTTTGGGGTGAACTATGTTAAAAAAAATAAGCAAACTATTGTATTTGTTTTAATAATTTTACTTGGTAAGGTTGCAAAATAATTAATTCAGGTTGAATGAGACAGATATTCTGTAATTCTAGTATTGTGTTAACCGAGATGGTCAAATATATGAAAATTATGTGAATTATCCAAGGGAAATGGGTGTGGGAAAGACAACGCGTAGAATGTAGGTGTTTATAATTGCAAATATTCAAAAATAAATTAATAATAACATTATACGAATATTTGTGTCTTACAAAATCTTTATCCGGTGTGCATCGGTACCAGTGGTTCTAAATTGGAGTAACAGTGCTTTATACATGAACATGCAGGAAACATCGAACAGAATATGATATTGAAGAGAATTTAAAAGAACAACTGTTTGTCAAAAAGGGAAGTAGCTAAATAAATATGTGTATGATCCTTGTGATACTAAAGCTCTCGAGATACAATGTAGAGAAATCTGAACTGCCAGTCAGCGTCGAGTTTTTCAAACACATATTTTCTACACGTTAGTTAATTGCAAGTAGTCTTTAATTTAAATCGAAACGACATAATTTAAACTATATTAGTCATGTTTATGATGATCATTGGTAGCGATTTAAAATAAGTTAAACGGTATAGTTAAAAAGAACTTTCTAGTGTGAGATTACAACAATGAAAGCTAACATGAAACGTAACTTAAATGGAAATCATGCGAGTCCAAACTACTAGCAAATATGTCGAGGTCCTATATACTATTAACTAAAGAATTACTTCGCTTATCCACCAGGTGGAGCAAATATGAAAAATGTTCAGGAATGGAAGCTTTCGCTTCTCTTCAACTAAACTTATATATATATATATATATATATATATATATATATATATATATATATATATATATATATATATATATATATATATATATATACATATATATTAATACATAAACACTCCTGATCAAAAATTTAAGACGACTTGAAAATATTTGAAAATAAACCTTTTTTAAGGATAGATTTTAAACTCCTCCCACGTAAGCGTGGATCGCAGCATTATGCTTTTGGAATAACCATCCATCTCCACACAAATTATAGCCCTCCGTCATCAACGATGCTTTTTGTAACATGCTAACATAACCTGACGCTGTCTGACGACCCTGCCCCACCTGGAGCTCGATCGGCCCTTTGTAAGTAAAGGCACCACATATACCATTAGGGACCTTCCAGCACTATGACGTGTGGGGAAAATTTCTGTAGACATATTTTTGCTATGCCAGCATCGTTGGAAGCCATCAGGACCATCTAGGTGGTTTTTTTCTCAGCAGAAACCAGGAATTTCTTCACTTCTCAATGCCCCATATTTGGTATTCACGACCAAACATTTAGCGGCCCACCCTGTGACGAGGAAGCAGCCGAGGACTTTGTATACGCTTTTTATTCACCATGCTTTGTTGTCGTAAGTTTCGTCTGATGGTTATTGGACAGCAATCAGCATCGGTGCCTGTCTTAATTTGACTCGAAGAAAGTTTACTATATTCCGTAACACCCTGTCTTATTCTCCTACTAAATACAGAATAATTTGGGGGGGGGGGGCTTACCAGTAGATTTTAATTTTTAACTATTCTCACTGTTCTTTAGAAAGTTGTAAACCACAGTTTTACTTTGATTTACCTTAGCTGCGATCCCCCGCTATGACAAACCTTTCTTATTGAAATCTAGAATACGAGCACGCTCAACTTCGGTGAGTTTGCTTTCTTTAGGCATGACGATAGATTTACGCAGTGATTGCTAATCTCCAACTGAACTAAACACATACGAATTACTATAGATCTAACACTGTTTACCCCATATCTTATAATTTAATCAAGTGTGAAATGCCTCATTTTATAAAAACGTAAATTTCTTAATCAAATGTTTGGAATGTGGCTATTTTTCATAACCTTTTAGATTTTAGTATTGGTAACCTTATGTGGGAGGAGTATAAACTCTATACATAAAAAAATGGTTTATTACAAAATATATTGAAGTGGTCTTAAATTTTTGATCATGAGTGTATATATAAAGTTGATATACTTGTATTTGAACGATTAATTCATCATCATTAGATCATTTAGAATTTTGGAACACGGCTGCTGTCTTAAGGTCAACACGTTGGTTATATTTAGATACATTTAATTGTATGCATAGCGGTATTAAGAGCTTGAAGCCTTTTTGGAAAATTAAATTATATCCCATTTTTGTAGAAAATCTCGTGTAAAGTATTTGATTTTAAAAATAAATATTTTCTGAATTTTAGTTTTAACATGTAGGTATTGTAAAAAGATCTTCAGAGGACATGATATGGGCACGACTTCCCATTGGAAGATTAAATATTTAATAAATCACATTGAATTTGACCAATAGTGATTGTACGCTAAATAAGCAGGCTTACTTGGTTCGTTATCTCTTCTTTCAACTCATAAACTTAAGCCGGAAATATATGAACATTTGCGAGAAAAGCAAACCCTGCAATAAATTCTTTAAAAAAGTGGAATATAACACAACCTAATTACGAGAAACAGTAAACTCCTACCTATCAACTTATCAAGATCCACAAGGCCGACACCCCCACAGATATCAAACCCATATTATCCAGCATTGAAGGGCCACCATGAAAATTATATGGTTCCTCTCCCATCTACTTAAACGCCTACTCACTACCTTTCCCGGATATGTCAGCTGCCTCGATGAAGTCATCGAGAGGTTACATCTACTACCACCAGAACAGCGATATATCTTCAGCCATGACATCGTCGCCCTCTACACATCTTCACCCGCATACCCAGCAGTAAACATTATTACTGAGTGCATCTCATCCAGCGACCTCTATTGCTTCGGCCTGAGCACCACTGATATACATGAACTCCTAAACATAATGATAGACAACACACATTTTACATATAAACAAAACACATACACAAATAACAGGATCCAGATTCTCGAGACTTCTCGTCACTGCATTCATGGATAAATTAGAACGCCATGACCTCACCTCCTGTCAGTTCCCCATCTTTTTCACACGATACGTGGACGAAATTCTCATATTTTCATCGTCCCAAGAATAGGCTAACACAATATTCGACACATTCAACAACACTGACTTACACATACAATTTTAAAAAGAACATCCTGACAGCTCTGGATCCTTAGGACTTTTAGATTTTAGCGTCAACACCTCTGAAGAAGGAACCTTAACCACTAAATTCTACAGGAAGCCTGCATGTGAAGACATATTCATACATTACAGATCGGCTCTCCCTCGTAAGCCGAAAATAGGCTATGCTGGCAATTAGCTTACTCGCATCCGTATAAAATGCAGCATCGAGGCTGACAAAACCTCTGACGCGAAAAATTCCAACAGGTACTAGAGACCAATGGATACCCCACACTCACAATTGAACACCTCAGGAAACCTGGGAAACGCCTAAGACGTACAAAACACGCACTTTTCCAAACCTACTTCCTGAAGTTGCTGCATTTAAACGACAGGATAACCACAGCGATCTGCCAGCCATATGTAAAGAACAACTTTGATGTGCAACTAACAACTACCGGCCCCTCTCTAGAAAAACAATTGACAGCACGGAAGACCAATTACAACAATACTCCATGCACCTTAGCGAACTGCCCGGTGAGCACTACAGACCACTGCCACCGAACATACACTGTATATCGTATACAGTGCAGCACATGCAACAAAATAGGCATTGGTAGTACGGTGAGGATCCTACATAATAAGGTTAAAGAACACCCACAAACATGTAGCTCTTCCTTCCACAAACACATCGACGCTGGTGGGAATACCCGCAAATCATTCAAGATTGATATCATAAGCACGGTGAGAAACGTTGACAACCTTCGAATAACATAATCGATACTAATAGAACAATTATTATGTCTCCAGATCAAACCCCGAGTCGAATTAGGATCATCATATCTAGTCTGGCACAATTTCACATGTCACTGATTTTGATCTTAATTTTACCTTTAAATGAATACAAAATACTAATAATCTAGCAAAAACATCACTTTATAATGATGATAACAAATAGTATAACCAATAATTTAACAATATAAGTCAAATACTCACTTGAAACGAAAAAAACAGAGGAATATAAATAAATAATTGTATATAAATAAATAAATAATAAAATACAATACATAGGTAAATTAATGAATTAAAAATGTATTAAAGTCAACGAAATAATAATAGAAATACTTTAACCTAACAAAGATCATTACCTATAATAATATATAAGAATGGTATTTATAATATAAATAATAATACTGCAAGACATTGAATGAATAAATAAATAAATAAAAATAAAGAGATTATTCAAACAATATAAGGAATAAATTATAAGAACTGTTGAGACTGTCCACGCGGGAACATTACATTTACAACATTAACAGTAAACCGACGCTACATACCGAAAAAAATAAATGAAATTACAAATGAATAATAATAATAATAATAATAATAATAATAATAATAATAATAATAATAATAACAGTTATACTAATAATAAAAATTAGAAAAATAATAATAATAATAAAAATTAGAAAAATAATAATAATAATAATAATAATAATAATAATAATAATAATAATAATAATAATAATAATAATAATAATAATAATCTTGGGGAGGCTTGTTGCCACCAAAATCCTAGAGAAGACCAATTGTCTTTACCAGCGAGAAATCAATGGAAAGAGATTGTTGCGATACCGCATCGTTATCGAAAAAAGGGGAAGAACACTTGAAGTCTGGGGAGACTTGTTGTCACTCAGACTCCAGATAATACGACTGGTTGTTGTCGGTGAGCAATCACTGACGATGACCTGTGTGAGAACTCCTAGTGAGTACACATAATAATAATAATAATAATAATAATAATAATAATAATAATAATAATAATAATAATAATAATAATAATAATAATAATAATAACATTAATAACAATAATAATAATAATAATAATAATAATAATAATAATAATAATAATAATAATAATAATAATAATAATAATAATAATAATAACAATAACAATAACAACAACACTAAGAGAGGACAAAATACCAGAACGACTCCGGCGAATAAAATACTCTATAACATATATTAATAATAACTCAATTAAAAAGAAAGAAATACATTCGTTATATGAGAATAACAATATTTTAGCTAAGCATACTTAGAAATAACTAAATTTAAAAGCGACTTTCACATCATAAAACAAACCCAGCTAAATTACTTCGCTTCAATTGTTGTACTTAGCATTAGTCAGATACGAGCGATGAATGAATCGATCATACTAGTTTGAATTAAATGAATTAATAAAATATACATATTTAAAAAAAATGGAATAAACTAAATATTAATATACACAATAGTATAACACGAAGAACACATAATGCAATGTTTAATGTCAGTATTTACCGACATAGTAATTACAACGAATTGATTTGGTTTAAATTTAAACTTAAAAAAAAGAAAATATTCAAGAAAAAATATATATAAAATAAATTAATAAAAATAAAAAAATGAATAAATTAATAAAATTAAAAACATTAAAGTTTACTTTTTTCAAAATCTGGTTGGAATTCAAATTTAACCAGTATTTTTTGCGAGACTGCGTCCTCACTTCTTCCATTCATATGCCCACTTGAATTTTAGTTGTCAAAAAGTAGAGAGTTCCGAGAATAGTATATCATACGGAGTTTCAATTATCTTGACTTTGAGAAATCCACTTTAATCAAAATAATACACAACAAGTCAACACGTCGAATAATTGAATCTGCCCTCATAGCCCTTTCCACAAATAAAATTAAACAAAGAATGGGCTTCTACAATATCTCCCCCAACCTATCAAAAGCAATCATTAGTGAAAACAAGATAATTCTAGACACCGGATGATTCCCTGAGCTTTAAATTAAATATCCTTTGGACCCCTTTCTGCTCTTTATTTTCTCCTCTTCTTTTCACATGCTACTTCTATGTATATTTGATATATATGTATGTATATGTGTTATATATATGTTTCGATCACATTTATGTGAATATATATATATTTATTTCTGTTTTTTTTTGTTTTTGTTTTTTTTTGCATACCCTTCATCTCAACATGAACCCAACCACTATATATATTCCCCATAATTTACAGATTTTCTCGTCTTTTGTCATTTTTGTATTCTTCGTCCGCTCTTGACAAAACCCACGTGAAATTTGGGCGAAACGTTGAGCGAAAAGGTCTTCCGCTTCTCCATTTTTAATTTCATACCGTCGGATTATTTTTATCCTTTCATATATATATATATATATATATATATATATATATATATATATATATATATATATATATATATATATATATATATATATAAAACTTTGAAATTTACAACTTCGAGTTCCGACGTTGACGCTAACTCATTATATATATATATATATATATATATATATATATATATATATATATATATATATATAAATAATGAGTTGGCGGCATTATCGAACCTCTACAAGAGACTTCATTAGGCATCATTTATTGGAAGTGAATCCATTAAGAAGGGAGTGGTTAGAAGAAAATGATTATTGAATGTGGAAACTCCACTGATCAGTGCAAATTATGTCCCATTCACGAGGTAGTTTCCGAACACCTAAACAACGAATCGCTCCAGCGCCTACTAATTACCTCAGGTGTCTTCCGCCCCTTTAAACCACAACGAAACTTTTCGTTCTTCGTTTTCATTTCTCGGACGTAACGTGGAGATTTCTCCGCTCCATTATCGAATTTTTCGACGCCTCGTTGGTTTTCGACTTGGTCGGGATCTGATTTCGACTATTTCTCTTTCGATACTCATATTGATTTCAGCATTTCTTCTACTTCTTTATTTTATATTCGTTCTTCTGCATTTTTGCGCAGAATCATCCGGTATATTTACTCTCAATTGTTATTCTTTTTACTATTTCGCCTTACTCTTTTTCTTCTTCATTTTCTTTTTCGTGTTCTTCTACTCATTTTAACTATTTTTCTCACTCTTACTTTCTCTACTTCTTTTTCCCCTATCTTAATCCATCTTTGTTTATTTCTTATCGTTCTACTCTTTCTCCTTCTTATCCAATGGGCCTGTATAATTTCTCTGCGTGTTTAAGTTCGAACCTTAGAATTTAGATCGATTATAATGATTACAAATCATAATGTATCTATATATCGTAAACTGTCCCTTCCTTTTTTTCTTTATAAAATGAATCACTATTCAAGTAGTTTCTTTTATAAGCTGTGCTTAAGATATCCATACACACACACACATATATATATATATATATACATATATATACATATATATATACATATATATACATATATATATATACATACATATATATATATGTATATGTATATGTATATATATATATATATATATATATATATATATATATATATATATATACATACATAACTTTTTGCACTAAATGATTTTAAATTTATAACCATAATATGTAGTACACCCTAGCACTAATGTGATATTAGTTATATATAATCATGATAATGTTTATATATATTAATTGAACTATAATTTAAAGATATTTCATGTCAGTGTAAACTATAATCTCATTGAACACAGCATGTACAAAATAAATTCACATTTTTCCCTCATACATTTAAATATTGTATTCGGATCATATTTGTCATGGGACTGTCATATATACTAGAAATATAAAATAATCTACCGCTATTTATCATGGGTGTAAGTTGATATATGATTTCGATAGCGTTTTTAAGCGATCTTTATGTTATATATTGCATTAGATTACTAATATATAGTAAACGAAATGCGGGCGGGATCGTTCGCCATTCTTTCGTCGCTACGTTACGTTATGCCTGCGCAAGTTAAGGTACAGGGTGGCGAGCACCGCCCTACGCGATATCAGAGTACATAAAAGAATGCACGGCCGGGACTCGGCGTGTGAGTATAATATGGCTATCGAGCTTTACAATACATCGCAGTAACTAAGGTACTCAAATAGTATAAAGACGTCAGAGAAGCCGTATTCAGCATCAGAATATCCTATGCTCTGAGGTTGGCTGCATGGAGCATCGCAATTGCACTGCTTGTCTTTTTCAACTGGTCAGAGGGCCAGTTTCAGATTCTAGACCTATAGTTCGGGCCGAGCATCGAGCTTGAAAACAATTGTTTAAACGTACAGTTGAAGTAAACGCGTCAGCAACGATTTTCCTTCGAAAGGGGCTCTCCCTTAAAAGTGGAGCTGTTGCATGCACCGCTTACGTCTTTAGTCGCTTCTTTTACCGATCGGCTGTACTACCTCTTTCTGCGAACCGCTTGGTGGCGCTGCGGACCGCTTGGTGGCGCTTGGTTTAAGGCCGACGTGGACCAAGCGGGCAATTATAGTTCTTTAACGAATGTCGAGCTTCGCTCAGATAACTGTGTGGTCCAGTTACATTGCACGGTCTAAAATAATGCTGAATTGGGAGCTAGTGGCGGATACCGCTTTCGATCTGATTGGTGAGCGGCTGGGATGGTTGGAGAACGATATCCGCTCCCGCCATCTGATTAAACTCTGATTTCGCAATTTAAAAATAAGCTTAATGTGAAGCCAGATGTGATAGGATGATAGTGCACTATGCACTATTTTAAAACAGGTGGATACACACCCTAGCGTGTGTGTGTTCGGACAAACCAGGTTAGAGTACGTATTCTCTGGCTAGGTATAGTGCACTCCGACTTGAGGTTTATCAAACTCCCATCTCAGATAGCTACAATACGATATTTTTTGTATTTTATTCATTTTCTTTTCTAGACTCCATTTGTCTTTTAATATGTTCAGTAAACACCGCGTATTTAAATGTTTTCATTTATACTATGGCCTGTCTTCGCTTTCATGTTGTGTGTCAATGCTTATTCCTGCCGAATGTATTCCGGTTCATCTTCCTTTCTGTCGATCTTTTTTTAGCTTCATATTAATTTATTTTTTTGTGTTCATTTCTTGGCCAGTATGTTTCACTTTTATTTTTAATATTCCTTATTACACGATTTTCTTTGATTTTGTTGAATATTTGTTCATTTCTTTTCCAGTATTAGTTACAGTATCTGACTTTGGTGTTTCTCATTATCATGTGCTCTCTGGATCATAATCTCTATTCATTATTTTGTATATCTGTATATAATTGATTTCTTTGTTTTAGTAGTCTTTTTTTCTTTTTTTCTTATCTCTCTACTACCACTCTGTATTGGCAATTCTTTCGGAAGTCTGTTTTTCATCCGCCCTTGCCAATATATTTCCCCCTATTTTCCTTCAATTCTTCCTTAATGCAAACAATTTACATTTGACCGGCCAGTTAATTGCCATTTGACGGTAATCGAACACTTCTCGTGTGACGCCACATCCGAATGCCTCAATGGGTCGGCAAGAGCGCAAGATGAATCTGTAGACATCGCAGCTGCGATAGAATGTGTGGTCGATTAGACAGCCTCGTTATGTCTTGTACAATATGTTTCTCCTTACTAAACAAGAAGAAGAA
The DNA here is from genome assembly GCA_963556195.1 of Sepiola atlantica. Taxonomy (NCBI): domain Eukaryota; kingdom Metazoa; phylum Mollusca; class Cephalopoda; order Sepiida; family Sepiolidae; genus Sepiola; species Sepiola atlantica. Next base: position 173,992,343 of record OY744515.1, on the reverse strand, counting down.
AAGAGAGAATAAGTGTTAAGCATGTGTATGCTCGCGCATTTGATTTCTGACACACACTTGGCCTTGATGAGTTTCTCTTTGGTAAGAATCTTGGTGTATATCCAAATTTGCAACATTGGTGCCAAGAGGGATTCTGTCGCATATTGTGATTATCACTCATAAAATTCGACACAGTGTTTGGAAAGTTGCCGACAGCAGTTTCTTTTGCGGAGTTTTCTTTGCGCCTTTCTTTATCTGTCTTACTTTTATATCTCTATTGAATAATGATAAACCACAATTTAACTGATAACGAGAAATCCATCGTAATGTTTGGACACATCCTGTCTGAGAAGCATTCTAGTTTAAACGGATTTCCTTCGCTCAATTCTAGTTAATGTTATCTTATCGAAAACATATAAAATCAATAACTATCTATTGTTATAGATATATAAATATAAAGTAAATTAACATTTGCTATAATAATAATATATATATATATATATATATATATATATATATATATACATATATATATATGAATCAACATTAGTAGCATGTATATAAAACATTTATCTGTGTATATCAATATATATCTATACATATATGTATTTATAGAAACTTTTTATATTTGTTTTTTTATGGCATTTCAACCATCTAGTGTGTATATAATGCCGATTGATCTTGTAAAATATAATTAAATCAGTAGAATATTTTTGTATATACCTAGAATACATTATTGTTTGAAAACATTACGCTTAAGGAAGAACCACACTCAGCCGGAGAAATACTTCGACAATAGCACAAACGTTAGACGAATACCATTACTTGTGTGTTGTTTATATAAAGTTGTAAAATATAATTCCATAAGTAGGGTAATTGTATATATTTCTCGAATACATATTCATTAGATATCACGAACACATTTCTCTTAGATAGCATTAATACACTGCTCTTAGATAACCATGATATATTTACCAAAATAAATATCTCTTAGAACACCAGACTACCTTGCTCTTGATAACCGGAATGCATTGCTCATGGATAACCAGAATAGTTTTACCTTAATAGCAATAATATATTACTCTTAGATAACAAGAATACATTGCTTTCAGCCAATTATAATATTCCTTGTTATCAACGTGATTAAACATCAGCCACCGCCTTCTAGTACCTGTTAGGGGAGAAAATCAACAGTAAAAATGGTAAAAAATGAACTTTGATCTACTGACATGACGAAACCAGTTAACTAATCGCATCGAGACTTTGCGACCTCGCTTCTAGCGAACATACAGGAAGATGTAACCAAATGCCTGTATACCAGGATCCCGTCCTACGGCCTCACGGGTCGTCACTCACAGTCGACATAGGACCCTGTTTTTTTCTAAGGTGGGATAACACTCAGCATGGGGTTGCAGCCAGCGAGTTATAAGCAACGCCGACAGACCATATAGAAAGGTGTATATGTGTATATGTCTATATATTTATATCTATAACTATAAACTATTTAACCGATCAGTTTAATTATTTTTATACAGCTATTAGTTGTAAGAATAGGTAGTGTTGGCAATATTTAATTTTATTTAGTTTCATACAGATGAGACAAACATAGCTGGAAGCTAATCATGAAATTCAGATGAATTTGAGTTTTGTAGTAATTTGAAATGAGTGTATTTACATTAATTCATAAGTATTCGCAAAATGTAAGTTCTTTTAAAGTATTTTTAAGTTTTTACAGGGGCCTTATATGAAGACGGCATCTCATTGGAAAATAGAAATAAGTCAGATGTATATCTTATACATAGCCATTAGTCAGAAATTGATCAAACTACATTAATTAAAATTCATTCTTAAGGACCGTAAAGTTGAGGACTTAGATTTTAGATATTTTCTAGAATAAAAATTATGTAACTGATTACAAAAAATAAATAATTTAAGTCACAAAGAATTTAAGTCACAAGGTTCAGTAGAATTGTATGTTGATGTTAACTATCGCCACGGGAGATATGATTGGCACAACACTGTAATGTTTCGGCAGTTAATTTTACCGGAGCAGGTTATTTTTCTGATATATATATATATATATATATATATATATATATATATATATATATATATATATAAAACTGAATCTATTTGTGTATGTCTGTGTGTGATGTTTGGATGAATCCTATAGAAATAAAAAAAGATAAGATACTCTACATTAAATCGAAACGTGTATTTCTTATGTAATATTACCTGGAAGCGATGTAAAACCTCTTTGTACACTCATAACGGGGTTATGAGGGTATAATCACTTTACAACTTAATATATGTTGTATGTTGTTATTGGATTATAATCATATGCATTACATTTTCTCAGGAAGAACATTTAAGTTGTCACGAGTCTACAAGTGCACTACAAACTTAAAAAAGCGTTGGGGGGCAACGTCTTTTAAATCTGTACATATTCATATTTTTACGAAATTTTTATTATATGTATAAAATTCTGCGGGACAAAGTGAGTGATCCCGTATATTTACATTACCCCCATGGGCAGAACAGGTAAGTCTCCTAACTTTAATTGCCCCAGGGGAGGGGCATTACCACCTTAACACTTTAATTACACATATCCGATTTTAATAAAATTAAAACCATACGGATAATGTATTAATTCACACAGTTTAACAACTTTTAAACTCCTTCGACTTTATTTATATGTAAAACAGAGGAGAGGAAGTAAAAACGATAAGAGTAACATGGCGTGATGAGCATAGTAAAACGGAACATCTGTAATAAATAAAGATGTGTTCAACGACTTATGCAAGCTTATTGGTAACAAGCAATATGGATTTAGTCATGCAATATCAAAAACTGACGTGACTAATATCGCACAGGATCCGTGAATCTATCGATAGACCCCCGTTTCTAAGGCGATAGCTGTTTATATATCAAAGGTCTTCGATTGGGTTTGCCAAAAAGGGGTCCTTTACACACTTGCTATCTATGGATTATCTGAAAATATCCTCAGAACAGTTAACTCTTTTTTCTCCGATAGGTCTATTAAATTATTCGTGAACGAGCAAAGGTCTTAAGCTAAACACCTCATGGCAGGCGGACATCAGAGATCCGTGTTTGCCTAACCATCTTACTGATCTTCATAAATAATCTTCCAAGTCGTATACTGAAATTATTCGTTTATATCTACGCAAACGACACAATTATCAATGGTAGCACCTCGAAGAGCACTGCGACCAAAATTGTTTTGAATCACCCTCCTCTTCTTTAGAACACGTAGTACAATTGGAGGGAGGTTTGTTGTCACTTCTAACGCTCTCAACACCAAGTTTTCTCTTATTTCATTAAAGAAAAGCTCCAGTTTCCATTTCTAACCAGTTGAAATTAATGATTTTCTCTTAAAAGAATCTCCTACCGTGATAAGTTCTTAGGGCTCTCACTCAAGACGTAAAATTAAAGACTTACAGCAAATATGTTGCTAAGATCGCTTGACACATTGTTGGATCATTCTAACGCTCTAGAGATTACTTCACTCATCAAGCGATTCTATACCTATACCATATACAGAGCCGTCGTAAGATTGAGAAACTGCTGTCATATATTGGTAAGTTAGTCTAGTACTATTCTTTTTTGGTGTGACAAGGTACACCTCCGACTTCTGCAATCTAGTGGGAGATGATCTCTTCTCCGCAGGTACTTTCGCACATAAGATATGTTGTTAGTCTCTCTCTACTATATACCTATGTTCATGGTAGGTGCTCAACTGAGTTCTAATCCCTTGTCTCCCTTAACAGCAATAACCTGCCTGGCTAATCCACAGAAGAGGACGTTTTTCTCTCTCCTCGTACAAAAGACAAGCACATCTATGAAATAAGTTAATTTCTCTAGAACGTTTTATCTGTGGAGGAAAATACCACGAATTTGCTTTTCATCCGACTATCGTATTGGTGTCTTCGAGTATTGTATTAACAAAGACGTGTAAAAATGGCACCTTTGATAATTAATTCAATTTTAGAAATATTTGGTCATTCCTTGGTTGATTTCAATCATCGCGCGGTTTCACTCGACGTCTAACCGAGGTGTTATTTTACCGTTATCCTCGAGTACCTCCGGGACTTGAGTAGATGTGACTCATTAGTAAAAAACTAGCTTACAGTAGACTCTTAACACTATAAGTACACCTTCTCAGACATTGTGGGATGAATTAAATTAATAAAGTAAAATACATATTTTAAATATAAATATTTTAAATGTCAATTTTCGATTAAACGAGATTCGGTAAGGATTGAACTCGAAATATTGATCGACCAAAATTATACCTGAAAAACTTAAAGAACATTTTGGAAGACCAATGTTGGCAATATTGCGTTCATGCCCGAACACATGAACCAAGTATTAGTTGATGCTCTCTAAATAATGGGCATAGCAGTTTTGAGTGATTATTGCGTTTTTAAAACATGAAATTTAAGGCACAACCCATGTGAATAATCACACGAAATTGCCACTTGAGACATTCATAAAACGGTCGTCGATAATGAAAATACTTTATTAACAATTAAAATTACGATTTCAAATCAATATATATATATATATATATATATATATATATATATATATATATATATATATATATATATATATATATATAAATTTATACTTTCAACATTGCACACTTTTATTCATAAAACTAACACATGAAAATAAAATATACATTTGTGCTAATATAAATATATAATATATCTAAATAATTTGTATTAATTAATATGTATTCTAAATTACATCTCAAAATCTCACAACATATGTATGCACTACAATATCGTTATTATTAAAAATAATAAACTATACAATAGATGCAATGAAGCACAGTACAGTAAAGATTACTATCGTGTAATTATACTGTTTAAATCGTACATAAATCAATATGTATACAGTATATCTATCTATCTATTGATCTATCTGTCTAGCTATGTAGCTATATATCTATGTATGCAGCTATCTATATATGCATGTAGCGATCTATCTATGTATGTAGCTATCTATGAATGTATGTATCTATCTATAAATGTATGTAGCTATATATAAATGTATGTAGCTATCTATGTATGTATGTAGCTATCTATCTATGTATGCAGCTCTATATCTATGTATGTAGCTATCTATGTATGTATGTAGCTATCTATGTATGTATGTAGCTATCTATACATGTGTGTAGCTATCTAGAGTACGTCTCAACAAATATTAGGTTACATTACAGTTGATTATGACCATATAGTTATTGGTTAGGACGCAGCCTCGTGGTATTTCGTCCAGCAGATGGAATGTTGTAGCAACACAATTAGTTCATAGAAGTTCCGTTTTTTTAGGTTTTTCTCCTTGATATGATATCAAAACAGTTTTATGAAATATATATGATTGATTCCTATGGAAAGCAAATAATAGATCAAAAGTCAGTTTTGGTGTTTTGTCGTGTTGTTGTAAAAGATGCTTAAATACTTGTTCATGGGATTTCTACCTCGAATTTTGTGCAGTTTTCATTTAACAACAAGCCTCAAATGGCAGAAAATTTTTGTTTACAAATTGGATTTGTTTTGCTCCTTCTAGAAACACGTTTTCGCTTCCATGGTCTTCTAAAATGACAATAAATCATAATATGCCATATTGTGATCTGCTAATACATATATATATATAAATATATATATATATATTTATATATATAGAGAGAGAGAGAGAAAGAGAGAGACAGATGTATATATATATATATATATATATATATATATATATATATATATATATATATATATATATATATAGATAGATAGATAGCATATGCCAAGTGTAAACATGAACACAACATAATTTTTTAAATATTGCCAAAATGCTGCGAATGACTTGTTTATTCATTCATGATCTCTGATGTTTCTATTTGTCTTGTCAAAAAATTATCCTGAAGATAAGCCCGGTGTAAACTGCTGATAATAAGGACATCAGTCAGATATGAAAATAAGAGAGCGATTTTAAGGGGAAGTGATAAAAATCTGCAGATGAAATACTAGGTCATGATTACCTAGCATTTATTAATGATTATAATCCGTTAAAAGTGCTATTTTTTATAAATCGATATTTTCATCGCACGCAGATTGTGTAGCCTTGTTTAGGTGGAATTATTTCGGGGTTGTTTTTTACTGGGACTCATATTCAAAGAGGAATTTTTCATTTCCCAGCCAAACAAAAGAACAAAACAAAACTACATTTTAAGCAAAAGGAATAAAATCATTTTGTTTTATTTACAGTCTGTCGTCCATGCCTTATTGTTATGGTAAGGGTTTAGGGTTAGGGCTTAAAGTTAGGGGTGGGGGTTAGGGTTAGGGTTTATGGTAAGAGTTAGGTTAAGTGTTAGGTTTTAGGGTTAGGGATAGGGTTAGGTTTGGGTTAGGGTTTAGGGTTAGGGTTAGGGTTTAGGGTAAGGGTTAGGGTTTAAGGTTTCGGGTTAGGGTTAGGGTTAGGGCTTACGGTTAGGGTTAGGTTTAGGGTATAGGGTTAGGTTTAGAGTTAGGGTTAGGTTTTAGGGTTAGGTTTAGGGTTTAGGGTTAGGTTTAGGGTTTAGGGTTTAGGGTTACGTTTAGAGTTAGGGTTAGGTTTTAGTGTTAGCTTTAGTGTTTAGGGTTAGGTTTAGGATTTAGGGTTATGTTTTAGCGTTAGGGTTAGGGTTTAGGGCTAGGGTTATGGTAAGGGTTTAGGGTTAGGTTAGGATTAAGGATTAGGGTTAGGGTTAGGGTTATACCCACCACCCGATTCCCAAGGAAATGACGTAACGAAAACCGCGCTCATTTGATGACTAAAATGATCGTTAAAATATTCGTTTTATAAAATTAAATTTCAAAAATGCAAACCAAAAAAAAAACAAAAAACGCCGCTTTGATTATGAGTCCCTGTACAAAAAACACACGCCGTAACCCTTGACAACGAGAACCCGAAACGAGGCTGACAAAACAAGACCGTCGACGCTATGTTTTGGCAGTAAAAATCCGTGCCCCCCCCAAAAAAATGTTTTCATGTCTAATACAAACCTATTTATCCTACGTAAAAATACAAACAAATGGAATAGCTAACTAGGAAAATCTCCAGTCTCGACGTACGTCGCATTTATTTGTTGCATATTCATTTTTTGACCACGTTCTACTTCTTTTTTTTAACCCAACTCGCGAGTTTGAAGGCTATTGTAAAATATACCCCAAGGATCTTATATCAGTTTTACATCTATGTTGATATTTTTTAATGTTTGGAAATAGTTTGCTGGGCTGACTGTGTCGAGAAAAGTAATACTTTTCTATCATCTCGTCTAAAATACGAAATGTATTTTTAAGAAGTATTTTCTATGAAATGAAAGAAGTTGCTTCTCGATTATATCTATTCAGAAGATATAAGCTAAGGGGATTAGAACTAATCACAAAACAATATGAAAATTAATCAATGAAAAGAAAACATCATACATTTCATTTTTAATAAGTATCAATTATGTTTTTCTTAACAATTCTATTTATTACATTTTCATCAAGCATTAATATCCTCGATCAAAAGGACATTTTGACTGACTTTTATTTCAGTTTTAGGCCAACAGGCGCAATTTGCTGATGGCACTTGAATGCTATTAATTATTATTATCGCTTCATCGGAAATACAACAATTAAATAAACATATATAAATAAACATGAGTAAATAAAGTGATTCGATGATTTTTAGGTTATGAACTATTTTTAACAATTAAACTAATACAGTAACATCTATATTCTTTAATTAAAACAAGAATATGATTTCTTGAATCGGGGTGATAAAATACTGTATTCATTGGTTTAATGAACAGAAATAGGCATAATGTTGTACGGTTCTCTATACAATTTTATTTTGGTTGTAAATTACTTTTTATCCGCCTTTAATGGGATACGGTGGGTTATATTACACGGATGATATTCGGCTGCACTTTATCAGTTAGATGGTTCTTTTGCTCCAACAAGGTGCTGCTTCTTGTTTGTCGTGTAACGAATCACACAGGCCACCACAAAGATCGTACCTCACGATTGTCTGGTCTGCATAATTCCTACTTGTTAATGGCAGCCATTCATTAAACCTGCATGATAACAAATGAACTGCCGAAATCGTGCGCAGCACGTCTTGGCGGTTGCATACGAAGGCGGGAAAACTTTACCATATAACAACCTTAGAAATGGCGGTTGCACATGCGCAGAAAAAATGTGATATTAACATTCTATGGAAGTTCAAAGTCTGACATGTCCTTGTTTCTCACATATCGAGACAGAGACAAGCAATACGTGACTTAATGCCGACTCCTGAAAGCTCATTACGAAATTGTATTAAATTAAAACATACTTTGATTTGCCGTGATAGTAACATCAAACGAAATTGTTTAACAACATTTAAAGAGAGAACGTTTATGAAAAGAATATAATAACAGATGACTTTAATTTCGATCTAATATTTTGTGAATATCTATTGTTCATATTTTAGAAAAAAAAACGAAAATATTTTAAATTGTTCAATACGTCATAAACAATATCCTGACTTTAGTTTATATTGACAAATACATTCTAATAATTTGTGTCTTATTATTTTGCCTTATTTTTGCACTGTTCTGAGGTCTGAGTCTGTGATTCATACTTGGTTTAGCACTGTACTAATATAATCGTTTTACACACCAGTCAACATCTTGAATAAAACCTATAAATGTCGACGGTTAAATGATACACAAGATTCGACAAGTTAATGTAAATTATCAGTTCTATTGTTACTTTTTCCTAATTATTCAAAGTGTACTTTTAACGAGCTACGAAAAAACGTGTATCTAAATAAATATACTATTTATCAAAAACGTAAATAATGATATCTTCTCTTTAATAAAATAAGTATTTAAACATTATTTTATGTAATTCTTAATTGTATCCTTAGTATCGCCCGCACTAATGATTGACGAAGACCAATACTCTGAACCTATTTTACTTAGTAGTACTATTTGTCACGCAACATATTATTGCAGAATATATTATGTATATGAGGAGCCTAAAACATATCCGTGTTTTAGATGTGTGGTTTTACTACTTTTATACTACATTATACAATACATTACTACTTATCTCTCTCTCTCTCTCTCTCTCTCTCTCTCTCTCTCTCTCTCTCTATATATATATATATATATATATATATATATATATATATATATATATATATATGTATATAGAGACATATCATACTTTATATATACATATATATATATATATCTGTATATCTATATCTATGGGTGTGTGGGTGTGTGAGTGTGTGTGTATTTCTAGGCAGCATCTTCTCTTGCATGAAAGTATTGTCGAAAATAAGAGACAAGTCATGTCTAGATATCCTTTGGTAGATCTTTTCAATAGTCCGAATCAGAATTATAGTATCGGAAGGGAATTGTCTGGTGAATTTATTATTGTTTGGATTTCTCTCCCAATACTTTCAGACCCATCCGGGTCCATCTTCAGGGGAATGAGGTTGATCAGGTACAAATCATGAGTTAGTATCATACAAGGTGTTGGCGGGACTTGTGATTTGAGTACCAAACGATATTTTAAGCTATAGACAATATAGAATAGTATTACTGATACAAAAGATAATTCTCTTAATAAGTGTTTCTTTTTGTTTTTATATATAAGCTCTAATATATGGAGTTTTTGTTTGTTAGTACTATATTCTTAGATTTTGGTATTTTCTACTAAGAGTTTTCTGAATTCCGATCGGGCGCAGGAGTTTTCGTTAGTTAAGTGTCGCGCTAGGCCGCTGGTATCAGACAAATGCATCGTGCATCTTCTCGACAAAGTCGTGATAGTCAAACCTATATATATATATATATATATATATATATATATATATATATATATTAATATATATTTAATTATTATGTGTGGTTATTTAATCCTTGTGGACTCTTCAGTGTGGATATAACTTTTAAAACCGGTCGCACCACTCGAACCACGGTGCACGAGCCACCTATAACTCAATTTTGAGCGCTCTAACCAATAATTCCTTCAAACTGTTACTCGACGTGTAGCGAAATAACATTTTTTTTCTTCAAATTAGTGGGTAAACATAGCTAGCCGTCTTTACAGTGGCCAACAGATCACGTAGAAAGTTACTTGCATTTTAAGCTTAGATAAGACGGCTTATAATATTCCTCATTACACTGCTCGTCCGGAATAGAGCCATGACTAATTATTTAACAATAAATATTTAATTGTAATCCCCATATTATATCATTAAATCGTGGTGGAATCTTCAGTGTGGAGATAATAATTCAAACTAGTCGATACTAAGAACGAAACACGAGGAACTTTTAACTCTATTCCGAACTGTTACACAAACAGTGGACAAATCCACCCTATGCATGTCAAATTAGTCAGACAAACATAGTAAGCCGTGTTAAAAGTGTTCAATAAATCACTGAGTAAGGAACTTACGCGTTTAGCTTAGATTTAACAGCTTTCATTATATCTTATGGGAGAGCTTATTTCCTGAAGAATTTCGGAGGTTACACCTGCCGTAATCTTGTGAGAATAATTTTAGTTCCAATAGTGCAAGTGATACGGATTGTTAACTTTCATCACACACATCTTGAAACTAATTTCTCTTTTGCCAGAATTATTTTTGATTTTTCAAACAGTGATATAGAAAATATATGTTGAGCATAGTTGGTAACAAAGTCGTAATCAGTTATGTTCCTGTAAAAGTGCATTCTAATCTGTATTTGTTAATGGGATATGTACTTATTTCATTTTCTTTTATAAACTGTAATTGTGATATTCGCCACAGATGTGTTGACACTTATTTAAAGAAGGTTTCTCTATCGAGTTACATAGCGTCCATCAACTGATAGCGATGTTAGTATTAAACATTTCTCAATATTTAAAATATTTGAGAACGCGTGTTATATCTTGGGAAATTAAAATGAATGTTGGTTACATGCACCAACTATGCATAAGAATTGCATACTAGATAGAAAAATATAATACATATGAAATGATACTTAGTATTCTGAAGTTTAATGGAACACTGCATACTATAATGCTTATAGTAAAAGTGAAGTTCTCTGACTCTAAAAGAAATATTCAGTATCTCAAAGAGTGCATCTTTCAAAAGATAATTACATGCTTACCGTATTGACTTTGATATCAATTTAGTATTACGTATGAAAGGGAACACAATTTTAAATAAGGAAACATGCGATCATGTGGGCTTTTTTTTCGAATATGCCGACCTGTTTAAAATGATGATAAATATTAAGTCATTCTCAATCTTTAAATTAAACCATTGAGAATGTAATTTGATTGTGACAGTGTTTTGGTATCAATCATATCGCAACTTCTGTTGATTAAATCAATTTATATATTTTAGCACTAATTATGTTCAATACTCCTGATTTAAGATTAAATTTGAAAAAAAGATGTAATAAACTTGGATGTTCGATGTAAATCTAGTTAAACACATACATCAAGTCTGCAACTTATCATATAAGGTAAGTGAGGCACACCAGTCCTCTGCATGTTTCCATAATTAATAGTAAGTAGAGAAAGAAAGCCTTAGTTAACGATTCAATGTTAACCACGGAATATGACAATGCTACAGCTATACATGGGATGCCATGCTCAGTTGCACGTATTGTTGTGAATAATTAAATCTTTATTTGGCCTGCGTGATTCACGCTCATTCAATTAGGAATACCGCTTACCTATACAAGGTGATGCAATGAATTGAGGATACGAAGAGCTTGAAGGTATTCTCACAAGCTTTTCTAATATTAATGTGATACATGTCACATATAAGTAAGGAGCGTGCCTAGAATTATCTAATATGTTGCAACACATTAGTCAAAATCGGAAACATGAAAACATACACACACACGTATAAATATGTATATGTGCACATGTGAATATATATATATATATATATATATATATATATATATATATATATATATATATATATGCTAGGATTAATGTACAAGAAGTGTATACACTACTAATATATTCATAGTAAATCAGGTGACGAGATATTAACTATATCCTTTTTATTATGAAAATATTCTTCAGAAATAATATGAATATTTTATCAATTTCGTCCTACCAAAAATAAAAGTGTGAAGATACATCATCGAAAAGAGAAAACGGAGAGAGAGGAAAAACCATCGGAAAAGTAAGTGAGATAAAACGGGAAACGTTTCACTTAAATTAAGAAAACTACTTAGGAAGACTCAAAGATAAAATGGCTACAAAACTCAAAATACTTATCACATATATATATATATATATATATATATATATATATATAAACAATAATATTTTTATAAATAAATATTAATAATTTAAATACCTAGATACATCGATGTTTCATGCTAACGCAATCTTCAGTCTAGGAACTAATTCTCAACGGTCGGTAGGCGCGAACTCCGATCACAAATCGCCACTGATTCGTAGTCTGGGATCTTATCCATCGGCCATAGCCAATTAGTTAGTAAATATAGAGGAACTGTAAACGTAAATAGCGAAATCGGCGGCAATTTCCCAGGCAGTTAGTGTGATCTACAAAACGGGGTTCGAATCGTGCATATAGCTATTTGTACTCCTTGTTATTAAAGCTACTCGAGAGTTCCCAGCATTTGTGGGAGGGGGCTGATTAACAATAATATTTTTATAAATAAATGTTAATTATGTAAATACCTATATATATATATATATATATATATATACTCGTCATGCATGATTTGTAGTTATCAGAAGCTAGTTGAAGGCCCTTGCTAATAAATACGAAACAATTTTACCTAATTTTATTTCGTCTATGGGATATCAGCTATTTTTTTTATTAATTGATACGCTCAGTCGAACTTCATCGATATATATATATATATATATATATATATACAGATAGATGAAAGAAGAGGGATAAACATGTACGAATGACAAATGCATTCTAACTTATATTGTTCATGTTTATTATTCTTTTCTTTAAGCCAAAGCTTTTCAAAGATTAAAACTATCATCAGAAGAATTACATCTATCTTTATAATTGCTCTATCTCGTATATTGAGCGGGAACCATTTCACTATAGGTACTATTTAATAAAAGTATACGTTTAGTTACATATATTTTTCATTTCTCATATATATATATATATATATATATATATATATATATATATATATATATATATATATATATATATATATATATACAAAGGTCTGAACAATTAACATTTCTTGGTGGATATGTTCAAAGTATTTGTTCAGTTTTAGAATCGATTCCGCACATACGTTAATGGTAAATATTTAAAATAGAGGTCTTACCCCTTATCGTATATTAGATGTAAACTAAAATGTTCTTTTTCTTATACCAGCTCAGTCTAAAAATCGCTTAATGTATCGATTTCTAAAGTTTTAAATTATCGAGTTGAGATTTATTACTTTCCTTCATTCAAAAAGCACCTATTTTACATTTTTACCGGAATAACAGAACAGCAGATTTATATTATTTCAATAATTTTAGATTATTCGCACTATTGTACTTATATTAGGTGTTACTATCACACCGTTTCCGCCGCTGTAACCTCTGTCTTTCTTTGGTGTATCTTTTCGAACTCGTGTATATTTCTGGGCGTAGTTTTGAACAGAACTCTTTATTTAATCTACAGGGGTAGCATACTCTTAATCTGTCAGCTATGACTGGGAGAAGTATTCGATAATTCGCAATTTCTATATCGCCTACACCGAGGAATGAGACTTTCACATTTATATGACTATCAGTTAGCGTTGACTTTTACTTTATACTAGATCCACGACGCCACGGGTCCTTGCAGAGGTTACAGCGTTTGAAACGTTGTAATAATAATACTCAATTATCAATCCTTATCTATAAAATTCAGAAACAGCATATTAATAGATATACATTTTTCTAACATTAATCGACCTTAAGAGTAAGTTAGAGAATTACCTGTCTTCGCCGCCAACTTTTACCTATTTGTTTACTTTTTCTCTCATAAATTTTCGACTTTAAATTAGTAAAAACATTGATGTGAGACATTTAAATTTTAATTAGGCTTTTACAAACTAGCTTTTCTTAATTCCGACATAAAGGAATATATTCCATCATTCCGTATTCACATCTTTATTTATTTTCTGTCGCGCCCATGCGTACAACTGAAGCTTCAAAGTAACATACACTAGCAGTTGATGAGGCGATATGTTTTGCTGTATGTTCTCACTGTTTTGTAGCACTATACTTCTAAATATTACTACATGCGCAATAAGAGCTTCTAATACATGGTCATTGTTTTCAGAAAGGGAATTCCTGGGCGCTTCAGAAAATTTATAATTCTTCTATTTAGAAAACAACTTATGTTCTTAATTAATTTTACTGATAACATTTAGTCCACTCTTAAGCAGTTAAGTATATTCATGCAATAAACTACCTGACCTGACTGGTCTCTACCCGGTATATCTGGTGTTGTTCATAATCTAAACATAATATTTTGCACAAATATGTAATGCATTTGTCAAATTATATTCTAATGTATTATTTTGAACTTATGTATAAATTATGTATAATACTAGAATGGTTCGATTACAAAACATTTGTTTGTGATTATTGCCGAAACCCATGTAAACAGAAAACTTCACCATCACTCATGGAAGCCATTAATAACAGAACTATAAAAGAGGAAAATGAAACAGCAATTAAGAAACGCAATTTAACTTGAAAGCAGACCAATAAATACTAATGAAATAAGACATTATTTATTTATTTAGTAATTTTTTAAAGTAAAATTAAATAGTTTCCGTGTAGCTTGGCTACACTTAATGAACTATTATCAAAGTGTAATTCAACTATAATGGATTAGTTGAAGGTACAGTAGCTGCAGCCCATGGATTTATAAAATATGCAAAATAAAACTAATTATTGACATTTTGAACGCTTCAAATATAGTCTCTAATTTACAACCGTCAATAATAAAATCCAAGTATGGAAAGAAATATTGGTCTGAAATGCAGTCATTTGAGTGTGTTTTTCTGTTTTTAGAAGGGCTTTATCGTTACATCCAAACAAAATGATAACTGATATCGAAGATAAATAAAAAGGCAAAATATGTCACAATAGAAAATAAAATAAACATGTTTCTTTTGTGGGGAAAAGTGTTGATTGAATGACTGCTTATTGTTTTTTGTTAAATTATTTTAGTGTGACGAATACATTTATTTACAAAAAAGAATGATGAAATGGCTGTAGTAAGAAACGTGCTCATTCAGCGTTAAAATGATGGAAGCCATTTGAAATGTTGTGTATTTGTAACCAATGTATTTAAAAGTTAGTGGACGTAAATGATTATCCACAAAAATTATGCGAGTATGTTTGAATTTTTAGTAACAAAAGAAAACGTCTTATCGAATATATTGTGCAATCAATGACATCGCTTGAAATCTCATTTCTTTAATAGTATAGAACGCAGACCAATGAATGCCGTAATTGACTGTTTAATCAAAATCAAATGTGGATGTATACATTGCTATTTCGATTTTGTCAAATGTATTAAACGCACTTTATGTTATGTATTAGATGATAAGCAAACATTCTTTTTTATCAGCTAAATCAAAAATAAACTGCGATGTTTTTTGTTATGTAAAAGTAATCAGAGCTGCTATTGTCACGGGAAGATCGGTCTATTGGGCGTCATCCTATTTTGTCAGGGAATTGGTGTATTTCCTGTCGCCTGAAGCGTTCTCATCAGTGATGCAGTATCAATGTGAAAGACTCGGCAATTTTTATTCGAAATTGATTTTAAGGGTATTTGATACAATAGATTGAATTTAATTTTTTTAGGGTGACTGCGCGCCCACTTTTCCGTCTGTTTGGATTTTGTACTTCGTATTGTCACTCGTACTTAGAGCTAACGTTAAGGTAATAAAATAGCACGTGTCCTTTTAATTCACAAATGAATTGACGCTACTATTTACAGCGATATATATTGCGTATTTAATGACATTAGACAGATTTTGGTACCGATATTGTTTTAGATTAGCAAGTGAACTATACACACGCTTCATCTATCCTTTGCCAAAATTGTTGAAAAACACTGAGTTGAATCGTATCCCTTATTGACATTTTTATAATATATGTTAATAAATGAGGTTTGTTCTACACTGCTAGTTGATTGTTAATGTACACGATATTCGCTTACACTTTTTATTCCACACTGCTCAAATAAGCCTAATTATGAGTAAAATAAGTTAATTTACAAATGCTCTTATTTCTATCAAATATTCACTTCCATGAAGTATTTCTGTATATGCATTAATTAAAAATTCAACCACCAGAATCTGGTGTTTCGCTTTATGCTAACTATGTTGCTGTGGGGATGTCTTTCCTAGTTATAAACCAACAGGTGCATTATTTTTTCTAAAGTTTACATCTACAGAAAACTATAATTTATAATGTACAATCTCTTTAAATGATGACACATAACTCATATGTTGGGCAGGTGTGTGTATAAGTTTATTCGAGTTTTTTTAATGTTTCCTTGGGCAACGCCGGGGCACGGACACCAGTAGTTTAAAATAAACTGGTAGTAAAGTAAAAGGAAAGCTGTCGATCATAATCTAGAGAGACACGAAGGCTCCCTTTTCAATAGCTACTACACCGATGTGTAGGGGACGGCTCCACTCTCTTCTCAGAACTAGTCCACTTTCCCTGGATCTTTTCGTTATACTACTAAGTATTTTACGAAATTAATTTTACAGCATACTGTATAAATGATCTTAATAAATGTATATACTCGCATTATAAACGAGTGGACCGTAAATGCTACTACATTGCAATATTATATTATTTTTTTAAAATTCTAGAAAACTTTTTTGCATTATATATATATATATATATATATATATATATATATATATATATATTGCGTAGTAATTAAATACTAAAATTAAATTCATTGATCAATGTAAACGCATACAAATGTTTACGTGAATTAAACTAGTGAATTTGTATTTAACGAAAAGCGGGAATTTTAAGCATATTTATTTGAAAATTAGCAAGTTGCAAGAGTAGCATTAAAACGCCATCTACTAAGGTTTCAGGTTTTTTCAATGCACAATGCGAAGAATAGTAATTGGTTGGAAGCAATTACGTCTTAAGTTTGTAAAATCATATCATTTTTTAATTTAAGAAAAAAGAAGCACTAAAAATGGCAACAGCAATACAAACAAGAGTGGATAATCCTCATTTTAGTTGTGGCTGTAAAAACGATTATACTATCCGGAATTAAAGGAAAATGTAACTTTCATTATACAAACTATGAAAAACATCAGCATAACAACACGGACGAAAAGATATGTAACGAAAGAGCAGTAGCCAGCAATAGATAACATAATGATCTCTCAAGTGTGGAGGGGAGCCGCTCTTCCTATGGTATCAGTCAGGGATAAGGCGATGAACATAGTCCGAGTAATGCCATTGCCTTAAATCTAAAAATGAAGCTGCTGGCTAGGAGGCACGAAAATAAGCGGTATTTCCATAGGGTCTGTTGACATAACTCCTTCCTAAAAATTGTACCTACACATACGACTCCAATACAATCCAGAAGAAAGTGAAATTTAGAGTTTCCACTGGCGTACAGGATAGTAACCTGCACTGCCTAATTTATGTCAAACTGTAAAAGTAATTTGTATTTATTACTTGGGAAAAGGTAGGAATGCACCTTTATTTATGACGCATATGCTAAAGGAACGCTCAATTCAAAATTATCGGAATTATGAAATACACAATGCCGAGAAAATGCGTTCTATGCGTCATAAAATATAAGTATCACTATCATAAAATCAATTGACTAAATTGAACAAAAATTCATTACAGGGAAAAAACTATTATTTAAGAAAGATGAATCCCGATCTCAAATAGTAAGCAAATCTTAGCTTTTCCTTTCTGAGTATATCAAGAACTGAATTAACTTTTTTCAGTCAAACGGTTGTTTCTATGATACAGGACGTGACATTCGTATGATAAATACATACTTAAAATCGACATCTTTCACGCCACCGCCAATAGATGTAAGTATATATTCATGATATATATATATATGAACATTTTCTGGATTCACCAATGCAAGTGCACCCCATACTACTTGGATTTCCGTTTTGGTGACACTCCTATGCACTGGAAAACAACCGTTTGAATCTGAACACTTTTTTTCAAATTTCGAATATTGACTATCTTCATCTGTCAACTTATCCATCATTAACTTCCTCCGATGATAAGAGTTTAATCGTTGAAAAGCTTGGCCTAAGGAATGAAAGAGAGGAATAATTACTAGTGTTATCTACTAAACGTCCTTGTTTTGAACAACCGAAGATTATGATTTCCTTCCCTTTGCAGGTCTAATTATTTTCATTAACTCACTATATATATATATATATATATATATATATATATATATATATATATATATATATATATATATATATTTGAGGTACAGATGATATTCACTCCAGTAGCGTGTGTTTACTTAATAAACACAATACAAACTGACCTTTAATGCATCAGCATGAGATCGTAAAACTAATATCACGAATCAATAAACTGTCAATGATGTGTTGATAAAACTTATTATATTTCTATTGTATTTAGACTATACACAGCTCTTTAACAAAGCGGATGTTACTCTAAATGCTAGACATTATTATCGTTGCATTCTTCAAATAATTATTTGAAGTTACTGTTATTCCAGCGCAACGTGTGCTCTCAGAACACTTATAACTTACGTGTACTTTCAGATTGATACATGTGGTGTTATGTACTACGTATGAGACGTTGAACAGACACTAATCATTTTATATTTACTTTTAAGACTTTCCAGCGTTGTGAATTTTTATCAAATAATTTTACCTAAAACAAAATTATTTTAAATTAATTTTTATAATAAATTAAGCTCCTCTATCATCGTGTATTTTGGGTTCTTAATACGTATCTTAAATGGTGTACATTGGAATAACAGTTTATGAGATATATTAAGTCATAACTAATGTCTACAGTGGCAAGAACAATCTCCGCTCCCTGTCTCAGTCTGCCAGCGCGTCTCTATCTCAATCTTTCCATCTGCCTGCCTCTCCGTCTTACTATATATATATATATATATATATATATATATATATATATATATATATATATATATATATATATATATATAAATGTATATGTATATATATATATACATATATATGCATGTATATATATATATTTATATATACATATATATTTATATATACATATATATATATATATGCATGTATATATCTATATATGTATATGTATATACATATATATATACATGTATATATATTTATTTATATATATATTTATATATATATATATATATATACTTAAAATTAAAATAATTTCATTCGTAGAAGATATATGTGCATCTATGCTATATATAGTACATATATATATATATATATACATATATATTTACATATATATACATACATATACATTTTTATTTATACAAACATTAATGGTTGCATATGTGTATACATGTTTCAGCAGCGTGCTCTTTCGAG